>PVKV010004572.1:0-100239 GCA_004027835.1 Alouatta palliata
AAAAAAAAAAAAAAAAAAAAAAAGAAGTAGAAAGCAAAATGCTGTAAAGGCAAAACATATAACTTTGACTACAGTGGCTAAGGCTGTATATCTATGTTTTTTACATTGACCACATGATTGGATTAAGTGATAGTTGTACTGAGTCAAATGCAATTGAATGATAAAATCAATGAGCACTTTGTATCCAGAAGTACAGCAGAACATCCCCAATATTAAACTGATGCATAAAATAGGAGATATCTCTGTTTATCCAGATGTTAACACCAAAAAGTACTATTGCCCCATGCTTCACAGTGACTATCAGAAAAGTAAGAACCACGGGAGGTAAAAAATGAATACCATAGTCTCTGACCTGTGTGTCTACAGTTGAATTATATATATATAAGCCTTATAAATAAAACATTTTACCTGCACAAAAGGGATTGTAAAATAATATGATTACACAATTACACAAGGTGATAAAAGGAAAAGATCTAATAAGGGGCCATTTGATAAACCAGTTGAAGGAAATATACTTCTCATTCTTGCTTTGGATGTTGGAGTGGTTTTTAAGTGTTGTGGTTTTAGGGATGATCACCTTCTACCTTTCTTCAAAACTTCAGAATCATTTGTAACCAAATAAGGATATAGCTCCTACGCATCTGTTTCCTATACACGTTTCTCTTCATTTCACCACAAAAACTATGTCATTTATAGGAAGTCAATTTAACTTCTTTTCTTAGAAACAAGAAGTTACTAATTTCAAGGCTATTTGTAGAGGTATCGGCGGTTTACAATTTCATTCAAGGTTTGAGAGACTGTTTTAATTATTGTCATAATTTGTTACACTTATTAGTAAAAGAGAAACCTAATACAAAATATGTCAAACTAGCAAATAATTGAATTAATTTAAAAGAAGATAAAATGAGAACATTAATAAGAAGTATAAATATAGAACCAATGTATCTTAAATTTCAGTGAAGCAACAAATTGTTTTTCTTAACTTATCTGTGTCTATATGAGCCCTAAGTCTGCTGGGATTGTAAAATTCTGTTAGTAATAGCCGAATCACCTTTGTATCATGATAATGATGAAATTACTGTCTCTTGTCACAGTTGTGTGATTTGACTAATACAATTTGGCTTATATAATATTCCCCTGCAATTAAATTCACTTTTCTGTGATTACATTATACCTGCAACTGAATAGGTCTAGTTTGCTAGGGAAATAACAAAATCATGCTGAAATGTTTTATTTAAAAAATATATCCCACTTGAAACAGGCTTTTGTAGTTAGTACTCCACCTTAAACTATTCCCGTGAAGACCACCAATGACCTTCATTTTACAAGACTAATGACTGGTTCTGTTTTCATCTTGATTTTCATTTCTTTCTCTTTCTCTCTTTCAGTTTGGCTTGCATGAAACTTCTCTCCTTCTATGTCACTAGTCATTTCTCTGAAGAATGCTTTTTTTACCCTTTGTTTTCTTCTACTTACTCTATCTACACCAGCTTCGTAGACTGTCTCATCCAGCCAATAGCATTAATGCCATCCAAATTCTTACAGCCTGTTTTTCAGCTTTGACCTCATTTTGGCATTTCATATTTGTCTGGCAACTGCTTAGTCACCCTCTCTACTTCAATGTCATACAGACATTTTGAATTTAAAATGTTAAAATCTCATCTTCTCATTTATATACTTTCTTCCTTTGGTTGCTAGGAAGTAGTATCAATAATACCACTGATATCAACATCACCCTTTTCACCACTTGTAATACTTCTGCTGACTCTACCACTATCAATCTCTTCATGTGAATTATGCATAAGTGTTGTTCTTTGTTTCATGTTTTCTTCAAAGTAGTCATAATTGTAACTATAATATGTAGTCTCCTATGTAATCTGTTTTGGGAGTGGAGGATTTATGATGAATTATTTTCATGAGGCTGCACTGAAATTTTATACTCTCTGGTTAGAGATCTTTTGTTAATTTCCTCCCCTGTGTGTATGTGTGTCTGTGTGTATGAATTTTATTTTAAAGAAAAAAATGAGAAAAAATTTATTTCCAGGACACAGAATAAGTAAGAAATAGACATAGTTTTTTTGGTTTGTTTATTTGTTGTCACTGCTCATTTTATTCAATTCAAAACAATATAAAAACATTCAGATATAATTTGAGCTGGTTTCAGGATTTTAGATCTCTGTAAATAATTTTTTTCTTCTTTCTTTTACAAGTATTCCAACCACATTTTTGGGGGAGCAGACATATTCATTTTGCCACTGAAATTATGGCAAAAACCGCAATTACTTTTGCACCAATCTAATACATGCTTTGGTTTACAATTAGGTAGCATTCAAAAGGCAGGGGCCAGTGATTAGCCTTTTATGCATCTAATCTTGGGTAACAGGGACTGCTCTAATGAGCTATAGTAACTCCATTATAACTTGAGCTAAAGGATGTGCTGCATATTGTTTTCTTAGTAAATGTTAAACAGGAAGTAAGCATCATGTAGGACAGAATTCTCAGAAAAAAAATAAAACATCACATAGAATGTTTACACAAATCTTAGTGGAATTTACTTTGGCACAATTCCTAACAGACTAAGTTACTAACTCTGCTTTTTATTCCTTAAAGAAAGAAAGAAAATAAATGATTTTATAGTAATGTTGAAGTTTTCAGTTCTATTGAAGATTTGGCATACGGTGTGCTAGAACACATTGACATTGACAGTTTTCAAGTTCCTTTTGCAAGTTATTTCACTTTGTATGTTAAAGAGGCAATATGTTTGTAAAGCAATCAAATTAGTCTATTTGTGGCATATAAACTTTTCGTATAATAAAGCTGAGAAAAAGAAACTCTAATTTCTTTTCCAGCTCGAGGGTAATTGACTTTAATACAAGAGGGTACCTAATCAATAATACATATGTTTATTTGCACTCATAAACTTGAAATTCATATTCAGTTGTCTTATTAGGTATTTAATAGTGGAGTGATATCCTAAATCAAAATTACTTTAACTTATATGATTCTAATCATTTCAATGTTTTCTGGGGAAAGAATCCTAAAAACTAAATTTTAGAAGATGAAACTATTCATTATTCCTGCTGTATAATAGATGGTGAATGCCAGCAGATAATAATAGGTAATACTGAGAATAATTACCAGATCAGCACAGATGCTTAAAAATATTTCTTAAAAAATAATTAGAGTAATTGTTTTTCATGACTCAAAAAAATAATCAGGTTAAATAATAGAGATCCCAGGGCCAGGAAATTAAAGCACATCACTTGATTTTGTGTTTCAGATAACTGTCTAGAGTAAATGAACTCCTCAGGTCAATTTCTGACACAAAGCCCCACCTCACAGCCTTCCTGTTTTGCATTCCAGCAAGGACTCTTGTAGTTACACCTTCAGTTGGCTTGTGAACTGTTGCTCTCTAGTGGTGGTGTGAGGCCTTAAGGAAACACCTGCTACTGTGTGGTCAGGAGATAAAGTGCTGGGCTCTCATGCTGCCCTCCCTGTAAACAAACACCTTCCTTTCCTCATTTTGACACCTTTACCAAATTCTATTTCCCATTTGATCATTAGCCAAACACTTATTAGACAAACAAGTGGGCCAGAAACCGAAGTATGTTAGAAATACACAAATAGAAGTTATAGACTATTCTATTTCATGTATTTCATAAATTATTAATGGTATATAAATTCAAAAGTAGAAATTAGGTAAAAATAAACTTCATCACAGATATTTGGTATTTCCTTTCTCAATTACAAGTTATTGTTCTTCATTACTCTTCCAAAATCTGAAACATTCTAGGTATTAGATTGATATTGAGTGAATGAATGAGTGAAAGAATGCATGCATGTATGGTAGAAGTTATTTTAGGGAAAACAATTTCAATGCTCAGGTAACATTAAGAGCAAAGCTGCCTTCACTATGCAATGTTTATTATCAAGAGAAAAGGCTTAGATGAGCAAAAATAGGATTTTGAAATTTATTTTCTAAACTTTGGTCTTTGGTCCTTTATGTGAATGTTCAATCATATGGTTTTATTATGTTTTTCATATATGTTTCAACTTTGTATGATGTGAGATCACAGAAATTATACCGTCTGTTGCATTTTATTATATGATATCTATTTTTTTCTGATCACAAAGAAGAACCAGAGTGTCTGTTTTCCTTTCAGAGGTCATTGTTTGCATAAAAAGAAAAAAAACCTAATTTAACTAGATACTTAAGTGATTTGCAGAGCAGTGTGTTTGCAGCTGTCGAAGGACTAAGGTTTTCAGAGAGTGTAGAACTAATTGTACTACTCGTTAGTCTAGGGAAAGCTTGTGTGGAGAAACAGCTCCATGAAGTCAGATTTGAGGCCTCTGAGTCCTAGCCTCAGAATTTTTACTATCTCTTGGTAACTTTGGGAGAGTAATATGATTCTTCTTTTGTTCTTATTCTTTGTTTTCAAACAGGGATAACAATCAAAGCTGACACAAAAGTGTGATAGGTTCTAATGATATAATGCGTGTAGAATACAAACAGAAATCACTTTGTGTTTGAATTACCACTACCACAGGCAATGCTCCATCAGAAAAACTACCTAAATTTTCACCTTTGTCTTGTCAATTTGTTCCCTTTCTGTTCAATCCGATGTAGTTCTGGAGACTTCTAAGCCTTGCCATCATACACTTTTTCTCTATATTGGAACTTAGCCTGTATTGTAAATACGAAATCCTTTGAGGCAGTTGCAGCTTTTACTAATATTTTTATTCTCCACTACCTAGCACATTATCTGACAAACAATAAGTGCTTGATTTATTAATTTATTATGTATAGGCATTTAATATTAACTTTTAAAAGAATTGGATAATGAACATACAAATTCAGGGCATGTATTCATTAAAGGCATGTAAGCAAACACATTTTAAACATCTGTAAGAAAAGGCTACAGGCCAGGTACAGTGGTTCACACCAGTACTTTGGGAGGCCTAGGCAGGTGGATCATGACCTCAGGATATCAAGACCATCCTGGGCAACATGGTGAAATCCCATCTCTACTAAAAAAAAATTTTTTCAAAAATTAGCCAGGCATGGTGGCGCATACCTGTAGTCCCAGCTACTCAGGAGGCTGAGGCAGGAGAATCACTTGAACCTGGGAGGTGGAGGTTGCAGTGAGCTGAGATCGTGCCACTGCAGTCCAGCTTGGTGACAGAGCAAGACTCTGTCTCAAAAAAAAAAAAAAATCCATAATTATTTCAAAAAATTATTATGTGAGATTTTATAGTTTTGTATCTCAAGAATATATTGTTGCACCTCATTTATTTTTAATACGCAGACTTTTCATTTAAATCTTTAATTATTTAAAATATGCATTTTAAGGGTCCTCCATGCCTTTTCATAGCTTGATAGCTTATTTCATTTTAGTGATGAAGAATGTTCCATTGTCTGAATGTACCACAATTTATTTATCCATTCACCTACTAAAGGACATCTTGGTTTCTTCCAAGTTTTGTTAATTATGAATAAAGCTGACATAAACATTCATGAGCAGGCTTTTGTGTGGACATAAGTTGTCAACTCATTTGGATAAAGACCGAGAAGTGGAATTACTGGATTATATGGTAAGAATATGTTTAGTTTTGTAAGAAACTATTACCGTATTTTCCAAGTGACCACGCCATTTTGCATTTCAATCAGCAAAGTATGAAAGTCCTAATACTACACATCTTTGTCAGCATTTGGAGTTGTGTGTTGTTCATATTTTTTATTTTGACATTTCTAATTGGTGTGTAATGATATGTTTTAAAAGAAAACTTTAAATTTCAGTAGCTTTTGGAGTACAAATGGTTTTTTAACACTGGATTAATTATACAGTGGCAAATTCTGAGATTTTAATACACTCATCAATCACCCAAGTAGTGTACCTTGTACCCAATATGTACTTTTTTATTTCACACCTCTTTCCCATTCTTCCCCTTCTGAGTCTCCAAAGTCCAGTATATCACCCTGTATGCCTCTGTGTACTCATAGCTTAGTTCCTACTTACAAGTGAAAACATACAGTAGTTGATTTTTCTGTAATGGTATGTTTTAATGTTAAATTTCCTAATGACATTATATTGATCATAGGTTTACGAGGTTATTTTCCATTTGTACATCTTCTTAATAAGATATTTGTTTGGATCTTAGGCCCATTTTTTAATCAGGTAACTCATTTTCTTATTGTTGAATTTTAAGAGTTTTTATCTATTTTGGCTTACAGTCCTTTATCTGATATGTCTTTTGTTAAGTATATTCTTTTCATCTGTGGCTTATGTTTTCATTGTTTTTGTATTTTGTTTTTTTATTTTACTTTAAGTTCGACGATACAAGTGCAGAATGTATAGGTTTGTTACATAGGTATAAGTGTGCCATGGTGGATTGCTGCACCTATCAACTTGTCATCTAGGTTTTAAGCTCACATGCATTAGCCATTTGTCCTAATGGTCTCCCTCCCTATGCCTCCCATCCCCCAACTGGCCCTGGTATGTGTTGTTTCCTTCCTTGTGTCCATGTGTTCTCATTGTTCAGCTCCCACTTATGAGTGAGAACATGCAGTGTTTGGTTTTCTGTTCCTGTGTTAGTTTGCTGAGGATGATGGCTTCCAGCTTCATTTATGTCCCTGAAAAAGACATAATCTCATTCCTTTTCATAGCTACATAGTATTCCATGGTGTGTATGTACCATATTTTCTTTATCCAGTTTATCATTGATGGGCATTTGGGTTGGTTCCATATCTTCATTATTGTGAATATTGGAATAAACATACATGTTCATGTGTCTTTATATTACAATGATTTATATTCCTTTGGGTATATACCCAGTAATGGGACTGCTGGGTCAAATGGTATTTCTGGTTTTAGATCCTTGAAGAATCACCACACTGTCTTCCACAATGGTTGAACTAATTTACCTTCCCACCAAGAGTGTAAAAACATTCCTCTATCTCCACAGCCTCACTAGCATCTATAGTTTCTTGACTTTTTAATAATTATCATTTTGACTGGCATGAGATGGTATCTCACTGTGGATTTGATTTGTATTTCTCCTAGGATCAGTGATGTTGAGATATTTTTCCATATGTTTGTTGGGCCCATAATGTCTTCTTTTGAGAAGTTTCTGTTCATATTCTTTGCCCACATCTTGAATGAGATTGTTTGTTTTTTTCCTGTAAATTTATTTAAGTTCCTTTTAGATTCTGGATATTAGACCTTTGTCAGAGGGGTAGATTGCAAATGTTGTCTCCCATTCTGTGGGTTCGCTGTTCACTCTGATGATAGTTTGTTTTGCTGTGCAGAAGCTCTCTAGTTTATTGAGATCCCATTGGTCAATTTTGGCTTTTGTTGCAATAGCTTTTGGCATTTTTGTCATGAAGTCTTTACCCATGCCTATACTCTGAATGATATTGCTTAGGTTTTCTTCTAGGGTTTTTATGTTTTTGGGTTTTATGAGTTCATAATCATCCTGATACCAAAACCTAGCAGAGACACAACAACAACAACAAAAAACTTCAGGTAAGTATCACTAATGAACATTGATGTAAAAATTCTCAATAACATACTGGCAAACCGAATCCAGCAGCACATTAAAAAACATACATCACAATCACGTCAGCTTCATTCCCAGGATGCAAGTCTAGTTCAACATATACAATCAATAAGTGCAATCCATCACATATACAGAACCAATGACAAAAACCATGTGATTATCTCAATAGATGCAGAAAAGGCCTTTGATAAAATTAAACATCCCTTTATGTTAAAAACTCTCAATAAACTAGGTATTGATTGAATATATCTCAAAATAATAAGAGCTATTTATGACAGACCCACAGTCAATATCATACTGAATGGGAAAAAGCTGGAATCATTTCCTTTAAAAACCGGTGCAAGACAAGGATGCTCTCTCTCACAACTCCTATTCAACTTAGTATTGGAAGTTTTGGCCAGGACAATCAGGCAAGAAAAGGAATAAAGAGTATTCAAATATGAAGAGAGGAAATAAAATTTTCTCTGTTTGCAAACATGATTTTATATTTAGATAACCCCATTGTCTCAGCCCAAAAACTTCTTGATCTGATAAGCAACTTTAGCAAAGTCTCAGGATACAAAATCAATGTGCAAAAATCACAAGCATTCCTATACACCAACAACAGACAAGCATAGAGCCAAATCAAGAATGAACTCCCAGCCGGGTGTGGTGGCTCATGCCTGTAATTCCAGCACTTTGGGAGCCCGATGTGGGTGAATCATGAGGTCAAGAGATCGAGACCATCCTGGCCAACACAGTGAAACCCCTTGTCTCTACTAGAAATACAAAAAAAATTAGCCGGGCATGGTAGCACGCGCCTGTGGTCCCAGCTACTTGGGAGGCTGAGGCAGAAGAATCACTTGAACCCAGGAGGCGGAGGTTGCAGTGAGCCTAGATTGTGCCACTGTACTCCAGCCTGGTGACAGGGCAAGACTCAGTCTCAAAAAATAAACAATGAACTCCTATTCACAATTGCTCTGAAGAGAATAAATATACCTAGGAATACAGCTGACAAGGGATGTGAAAGACCTCTTCAAGGAGAACTGCAAACCACTGCTCAAGGAAATAAAAGAGGACACAAACAAATGGAAAAACATTCTCTGCTAGTGGATAGGAAGAATCAATATCATGAAAATTGTCTACTGCCCAAAGTAATTTATAGATTCAGTGCTATTTCCATCAAACCACATTCTTCACAGAATTAGAAAAAAACTACTTTAAATTTTATACAGAATCAAAAAAGAGCCTGTATAGCCAAGACAATCCTAAGCAAAAAGAACAAAGTGGAGGCTTCATGCTACCTGACTTCAAACTATACTACAAGGCTACAGTAATCAAAACAGCTTGGTACTGATACCAAAACAGACATACAGACCAATGGAACAGAATAGAGACCTCAGAAATAACATCACACATTTACAACAATTTGATCTTTAACAAACCTGACAAAAACAAGCAATGGAGAAAGGATTCTCTATTTAATAAATGGTGCTGGGAGAACTAGTTAGTCATACGCAGAAAACAAAAACGGGACCCCTTCCTTACACCTTATACAAAAGTTAAGATGGATTGGAAACTTAAATGTAAAACCCAAAACAATAAAAACCATAGAAGAAAAACTTTTCATTGCTTTGACAATATCTACAGCAGAGTAGAACTCTTTAAGTCTTTAGTTTGAAGAAAGTTCAGTTTATTAATCCTTTTTTTCATATATCTTCAGTGTTGTATCTAAAAAAGTGTTATACCCAACATCATCTAGGTTTTCTTTTAAGTTTTCTTCTATGAACTTTATAGTTTTGTGTTTTACATTTTTTTATAAAATTTATTTTGAGTTAATTTTTGAGAAGAGTACAAACTCTGTGTCTGGATTTTTTAATTTTTTCTTTTCTTCATATTTTTTGCTAGTGGATGTCCAGTTCCAGCATCATTGTTGTAAAGAAGATCCTTTGCTCCTTTGTATTCTCTTGCTGTCTTGTCAAAGATCAGTTTACTGCATTTATTTGGGTCTACGTCTGGGCTGTCCACTCTGTTCTCTTGATCTATTTGTCTTTTTTTTTTTTAGTTAATATCACACTCTTGATTACTGTAGCTTTATACAGTAATCAAGTCTTGAAGTCAAGTAATGTCAGTCCAAACTTGTTCTTCTCATTCAATATTGTGTTGGCTTTTCTGTGTCCTTTACCTTTCCATGTAAACCTTAGAATAACTTTGTTGATATCCAGAAAATAACTTGCTGGGATTTAACATTTTTGAGGCATTGCCAAACTGTTTATCAAAGTGGCTACACCATTTTACATTATTGTTAGCAAGGTAGCCAGGTCTGATTTTTCTCCATCCTTATCAATGTTTGTTATTGTCTGTCTTTTTTATTATAGCTATCTTAGTGTACATAAACTGATATCTTATTATAGTTTTGATTTATTTGTCTTTAATAGCTATGTTCTTTATCGTCATTCATGTACCTTTTTGCAGTTTATGTATTTTATGTCTTTCTTTGGAGAAATGTCTTTTCAAATCATTTACCCATATTTTAACAGGGTGATATATCTTTTAAATAATGATTTTTAGGAGTTCTTTATATATTCTTTTTTCAAGTACTTCATTAGATATCTGATATTCAAATATTTTCTCACATTATGGGGTGTCCTTTCACTTCCTTGATAGTATTATGTGAAGCAAAAATGTTTTTAATTTTGAGGAAGTTCAATTTATCTGTTTTTCCTTTGATTATTTGTGCTATTAGTGTAATATCTAAAAAACTATTTCTAAAACAAAGATTATGAAGATTTATGATCATTTTTTCACTTAAAGTTTTTATTATTTTTTTGTTACTTTAGGTTATTTGATTTAATCTGTATGTATGGTGTAGCAAGACGTTTAACTTTATATTTTGTATATGAATATTCAGTTGTTCAAGAATCATTTGTTGAAATACTTCTCTGACAGTAGATATCCTTGTCTTGTTCTTGATCTTATAGGGAAAGCCTCAAGTCTTTCACCATTAAGTGTAACACAAGCTGTGGCTTTTTTGTAGATGTTCTGTATCAGATTGAGAAAGTTCTCTTCCAGTAATCATATGTTGACTATTTTTAGCATAGAAGGGTGTTTTTATGTGTCAATTGGGGTGATCATATTGTTTTGGTGTTTTATTTTATTGATATGGCATATTAAATTAATAAATTTTTGGATGTTAAACTAATTTCGCATTCCTGAGATACGTTCTATTTGATCATGGTATGTAATACTTTTTGTATGTTGTTTGATTCAATTTGCTAATCTTTTATTGAGAATTTTATGTCAATAGTAATAAGAGTCTGTAGTTTTCTTGTAAATTTTTTATATAGTATTATATTATTATGAGTGTGTTGTTGACTTCATGAAATCAATTGGAAATTGTGTTTGTGTATTCCTGCTGCTGTAACAAAATACCTTAGACTGGACAATTTATAAATAACAAAAATTTATTTCTCACAGTTTTGGAGGCTCAGAAGCCCAAGATCAAGCTGCTAGTAGGTTCAATGTCCAGTGAAGGTCTGGTCTCTGCTTCCAAGATGACACATTGAATACTGTGTCCTCACATGACAGAAGGGACAAAAGGGCAAGAAGGATAGAAGGAAGGACCAAAAGAACCCAAGCTAATTTCATCCAGCCCTTTTATAAAGTCATCAATCTCATTCATGAGGGCAGAGACCTTTTGGCCTAATCACTTCCAAATGGCCCCACCTTTTAATACTATTGCATTGATGACTACATTTCAACATGAATTTTGAAGGGAGTACAGATGTTCGAACCATAGAAGAATGCTCTCTCTTGTTCTAGTTTTTTGGAAGAGTTTGTACAGGATTTTTATTAATTTTTTAAATGATTGGTAGAATTCACCAGAGAAGTAATCTGGAT
The DNA here is from genome assembly GCA_004027835.1 of Alouatta palliata. Lineage (NCBI taxonomy): Eukaryota > Metazoa > Chordata > Mammalia > Primates > Atelidae > Alouatta > Alouatta palliata. The sequence continues at coordinate 11,437 of PVKV010004572.1, forward strand.
CTGGACGTTTCCTTGGGAAGTTTTAAAACCACTGATTTAATCTCTTTACTTTCATATTTCTATGTGATTTTCTATTTCTTTTTGAGACTTTTCATCAATTGATTCTCAAAAAATTTTTTGTTTCATTTAAGCAATCTAATATGTAATACATGGTTGTTCATATTATTCCTTTATAGTTCTTTTTTTAAAATTCTTTTTAAAGTTGCTGTAAAGTTGGTAGTTATGTTCCCCTTTATCATTCTTGATTTTGGTAGTATTTTCTGTGTTTTCTTGGTCAGTTTACCTAAAGTTTAGTCAATTTTGTTGATATCTTCAAATAATTAACTTTCTTTTTTTTTTTTTTTTTTTTTTTTTGGAATCTCACTTGGTGGCCCAGGCTGGAGCACAGTGGCCCAATCTTGGCTCACTGCAACCTCCGCCTCCCAGGTCCCAGTTTAAGCAATTCTTCTGTGTCAGCCTCCTGAGTAGCTGGGATTTCAGGCATGCACCACCATGCCCAGCTAATTTTTGTATTTTTAGTAGAGACAGGGTTTCACCATGCTGGCCAGGCTGGTCTCGAACTCCTGACCTCGTGATCCACCTGCCTCAGCCTCCCAAAGTACTGGGATTACAGGTGTGAGTCACCATGCCCAGCCAAATTTATTTCTAATGTAATCTTTCTATCTGCTTGTTTTAGGCTTAATTCATTGTACTTTTTAATTTAATATTATTTTTCCTTCAGGTAGAAGCTTAGGTTATTATTTGAGATTTCTTCTGTTTTAAGAGTATAGCTTTATAGGTATAAATATTGCTATAAGAATTGCTTTATTTGCATACAATAATTTTTATATATTACCTTTATTTTTCATTTGTCACAAAGTATTTTCTAATTTCCCTTGATTTTGATCCATTGATAAACCTAGCTGTAAGTTGTTTAAGTTCCACACACTTGTAAATGTCAAAAATTCTATGTTTTTGATATCTAATTTTATTCCATTGTAGTAGGAAGACATAATTTGTATGATTTCAATTTTTTAAAATTTGTTGAGTCTAGCCCAGGTCTCTTATATTGGCTGTTCATTTGATATCATTTTACAGACTTTTACTTTCAACCTATTTTTATCTGAATCTGAAGTTTCTTATGTAAATGGCATACAGTTGAATTGTGTTCATTTAATCTAGATTGACAATCTGAGCCTTTTGATTGGTTAATCCATTTCCGTTTAATAGAACTATTAACAAGGCTGGTTTTATGTCTGCCATTTTACAGTTTTTTGTGTGCCTCATGCCATTTTTGTTTCTGTTTTGTATTTTTTTAGAAACAGGTTCTGATTCTGTTGCCTGGACTGGAGTATAAAGGTGTAATCATGGCTCATAGCAACCTTTGGGCTCAAGCAATCCTTCTCTTTCAGTCTTCTTAGTAGCTGAGACTATAGGCACATGCCACTATGTCTGGCTAGCTTTTAAAAACATTTTGTAGAGACAGGGCCTTGATCTGTTGCCCAGGCTGGTCTCAAACTTCTGACCTCAAGTGACTCTTGTGCCCATCTTCTCAAAGTGCTAGGATTACAAGTATAAGCCACCATGCCTGGCCAATGTCTTCTGTTTTCTATTTACTTAATTATTTTTTGGCATTAATATAATACCTCCTAGTTTAACATTTTAATTTCTTTAAAGATTTTTTTAGTACAATTTTCAGGTTTCTTTTCAGTGTTTATTATAGGGTTTATAATGTACAATTAACTTATAAGAATCCATTTGAGATATATGCTACCTTAATTTCAGTTGGATCTAGAAACGTCACTCTTATATGATTCTAATCTTTTTGCCTTTTTTAATGCTATATATGCATATTATGTTTTTCTATGTTACCGATCAAACAGTAAGTTATTATGTTATTACTTTCTACAATTTTGTGTCTTTTAAAGGAGAGAACAAGTATAGATTTACAAACTTTCCTATATTAACCTTCTTATTTACTATTCTGAGTTTTCCTTGTTTCTTCTTCAAGTTATTATCTTGATTTCTTTTTTTCTCAGGTATCTGATACAACTTACTTACTCCAATATATTTTTCTCTCATTTTCCTCCATTGTGCAGCTATCATCAAACACATTACATTTCTATTTGTTGAACACTCAACATTACAATTGTTTGCATGCTGTTTTACACAACTGAATTCTAATAAGAGAGGAGAGAAATATGCAATTATATTACCTTGTATACTTAGCTACATATTTATCAATATTCTTTGTTTGTTCCTGTTGATTCAAGTTACTGTTGTGTGTCACTTGCTTTCACTCTTAAGAATATTTTTTAGTATTTCTTATAAAGCAGCTCTGCTATCAATGGCTTTTCTCAGTTTACTTTTTTGAGGGAAGGGGTGTTCATTTCACTATCATGTTTGAAAGATAATATAAATAGTGTAACCAGACATAAGACTTAGTTGACATAGTTTTTTAATTTTTAAAATTTAATTTAATTTTCATTTTTACTCAGCACACTGAATAAATATGTCATTCCCATGTTAACAATTATTAACTAATATGAACAACAATCAAGCAAAAAGTGAAGATGGGTTGGGACATTTCAACTTAGAGTACTAATTTCTTATTAGGAACTGGATTGTATTTATAGGGACTAAAAGGGATAATTATATTTCCCCTCCAATAATGATGCTTGTGTTTTGATATATTGGTTTATTTTGTATGTGTGTACTTCTTTTTTTAACTAAAGTAAAACTTTCATACAGTTCAGTGTATAAAATGCACCAATTTGAATTGTGTAGTTTAATACATTTGATGTATGTATTAATCCATGTACTCACCATTCTGATACATTTGTGGAACAGATCCAGTACCACAGAAAATTCTTTTATGTGCTCCTTCTTGGTTAATGCTTTTCCCCCAATGTATTTGTTAGAAAATATATGCACTTAAAATTAACATGCTTAAAGATCAATGACAGGATGGTAAGAAAACAGTAGGCTCAAAAAAGACCCACATCCTCCACAAAAGCAGGTGTGAATGCTCACAGTCGTTTCTCTATGCACAGAATGCTGCAATCATGCAGCCTTGGTTTGGGACACTTTTGAGTCAAAGCGCTGTAGGCAAGACTGGGCAGAGTGCAACTGTTGGAATTCACTTGGGGTCGCTGGCAGAATATTAAAGAAATATTACAGAAAGTTATAGATTAGTCTCAAACCTTTTGGAAGGCTGAAAGGTTTTATTGGGACAGGTTGAAGGCAGTTGGTCCACTAAGTTAGGGAGAAGATAGGGACAATAAGAGGCTTTCCCAGTGTAAGTCTGTTTACCCCACATCCCTTTGCCTCTACTCTAACTGCTTACTCATGTAAACTTTGTGCTGGATGGTCCTCTCAGGGGGAGATCAAAGGGGAATTAGTCGTTAATAGTGTTTACTCTGTGCCCTGAACCTAAAGCTTTTATCATTTGTAAAACCACTCTTTAACCATGTTAACTATCCACAAGTGTGTTGTCTTATAACCTCTGTTTTAAAATCTTTTACTGAATAAAAGTGTGGATATACAGGGAGTCTTGGTCAACTGGCTGCATGTCACCCTTGGAAAGCAGCTGATGACCATCCCTAGCCCACTTGAATCACTGTAACGGTGTGAGAGTCCATTCATTCATCCGTCTTTGAGTCAGAGTCTGCAGGCCAGAGCTCCACAGGTGGTGGCTGATGTCTCACACAATATTAAAAATATAGTTAGGTAAGTCTTAGTATATATCCATATGTATAATATAAGTAAAGAGATAAGTCATGCAGGAATGACCTCATATTCTTGGTGTTAAAAGAGTCATCACATTAATGGTTTTGTAAAACAATGAAGATATCATCTGTATGGTTTTCACTGGGACGTATGGCACAGGATACTATAATATCTACATGAAAGCAGTGCTACCTCAGGTTAAGTGTCATTAGTTGGAAGAGAGATTATTTTCTATACTCCAGAATGCTTTGCATTTGATTCCCTCTTACTCCACATTTTATAAATGGTTAGGTAAATATAGGAAATGTATAGATGATATACAACTTGGATAGCTAATACACTGAGTAATAGAATCATAAACTCCAAACATTCTGCATTTCAGAGAAAACTGAGAATTTAACAAGATGAATATTTTAAATGTGTATCAAAATATAAAATGAAAAAGTTAACAGGATGGGGAGAATTTCTTTTATTCATAGAGATATGCAAGAGCACTAGGGGAAATTCAGTGACCAACAAACTCAATAGAAGACAAGATTATGTGAAGTGATCAATCTTAGGTAAAATCAAAACAAGTATATCTAAAAAGAAAGAGTGGATATTTTTTTCCCTCCACTCCTGGCCCAGTTCTTTGAAATAATCTTCATGTGATTGTTTCAAATTATCTTAACTTTCTCTTTGTTTTCCTCTGCAGTCACGCACATAGGTAAATGCCTATTTTTAAGAGTTTAGAGGAGAACAATCAGAAAGTTGAATTAGTTGAAACCATAACTTAAGTATTATCTCCAGGAACTAAAGCTATTTAGCCAGAATCAGGAAAAGGGCTGCTGGGAATAAGTTTGTTAAATTGTTCCAACAGCTGTCATATCAAGAAAATGTTACACTTGATTTACTGGCTCCAGAAGGGAGAACTGATACAAATTCTTGAAAGAACCATCCATATACCCCAGTTAATCTTGATTATGTTGTGAGATTTTGTGTAGTGTTCAAAGAGAAATTATTTTTATTGTTGAAAAAGCTATGGTTAATCGAATTTAAGGTTAGGTTAAGAAAACTGATTTAAAAAAATAGGTTCCACTTTCCAAAGTTGTTATTCTATTGATGAATCTGTGTTTTAGAGAAAACAATTCTGTTTTATTGGATAAAAAACTGCTGTTTTAAAAAATATTGACTGTAGCTATGGATTAATGTATCAAACAAAATTACCCTGTGAATAAATCAAATATTTATTTATTTACTTGAAGTATACAGAAGGAGAATGACATAAAGATCAATTAGCAAGGTTGATAAATGAGCAAGAAACAAGTTTCTCAGGCCAATGATGAAATTCAATTTCATCATTGAATTACTGAAATTCAGAGTTGTGAATGACACCATCTCAACAGTGAGTGTCAAGATAGATTTTCTACAAGCATGAGGATTTTTCTCTAGGAACAATTCTGTGTGTAGGTCATCCTGGATTTATTCAAGGGACCATTATTCTTAGAGTTATACAGTATAACTTGATATTCTCATAATCAAATGTGGATGCAATTCTCATACTTTATCTGAGTCCTCTCAAATTAACAACTTGGTCCAAGTGTATTCTCAAAATAGAGTTTCTGAGCCTGAACAGAAGTTAGGCTCCCAGAAATGGCAAGGAGCTCTGTTAATAAGCAGTTAAAATAACTAGCTTATCTTCTGTGTGTCCTCTGATAAATTTAAACAAATTAAATTCCTCTCAAAAATAGGTTTGATTCACAAACTTAATGACTATATATTTACATTTTCACCAATAGTTTAATGAAATGTTTGTTTTTAAGATTTTTTAAAGTCTGAAATACACTCCCAAAACAGTGTCTTACATGTAATAAGTCCTCAGAAAATAATTTATAAATATTGAATGATGAGTAGGATATTAAAATATGGTCATTCCTGTGGTTTACTTTTATCTGAGGGCACAAATATCAAGAACAATTCTATAGGTGCTAGACTTCATATATAGGACATGCTAACAAACTTGCGAAAGTGTTTTTTCAAATTTTAGTCTATCATCTGCTTTCAGAGCAAATTAACAGTTTATGAGTGTTCAGAAATTAGGAAGTGAGAATTTTTTTTATGAAGGGACTTGCCAGTGTAGTTCACATTTCCCGTCATCTTTCTGTGTCAACAAGCAGAAGAACTTCTCTTTTACCTTAAGCCAAGTTCGGATTCTGACATATACTGGCAAGTGTCCTCTGGGAGTTGGAAGTTGCAGAGTTGAACACTTTCAGTATGTGAGGTTGTCAGAACTACACATAGCCACAGAGTGAAAGTGGATGTGTAGAGTAAAGCCACCTTCCAGCAATGGTGAGGCTGAAGGGAGTGTTTACTATGGGCCGAATGTGGATCTCACACAAAGCAGCCAGTCAGGAACCATCCCAAAATAAAATTCACCTGAGTGTGTCCTACCACAGGCAAGTTAACCTCAATGAAAACAAGCTGCAAGTATAGAGTAAGAAGAAAAAAACACGGTACATGGGGAGTTGTGTAGGGTGAGGTACAGTGACGTGTAAGCAGGATTGATAAAGGGCACATTACACATCAGACAACTGCAGAGTACCCCAGGAGCAGAATTTCTGAAAAACCCATAGAAGCAGAAAACATTTGGAGTGTCAGCATACCGATTAAAACTGTCCAGTCTGGTAACATCTTTCTTCTGTGCTTATTTGCATTCCCTGTGTTTCACCTTCACTCATTCTGGGGATCAGGGTTGGGGAACGGAAAGAGATACTAGAGAGGGAAAGAGTCATGCAGAGCCCATTACACTCACTTGCCCCCTTAATGGTTCCAAACTTTAAGCAGATCCAATCCAAAGCTGGGAGAGAGGAAAAGTGTTAAATTAGATAAAAGTTGGACTTTAGATATTGGATGGAATTGGCACTTTTGTTATCCTTGTTATCAAAAGACCATAAGATCCACACAGGAAAGAAAGGAGAAGACTTTATTTTCAGAGGGGAAAAAAAACCCTAGAATTAGAGAAATGCAGCTTTCAAGGAAATCGGAAAGTGCACGCTCCAAAGAAAGGAGAGGGGGTTGGCATACATGTCTTACAGAGTCAGTTTTATATACATACTGAGCAGGGTTGGGGAAATTCTGTCAATAGCTATGGATATTCATGAGGGAAGTCAAGCACTTGTGCACTGGGTAAACAGATGTAGCATACACCCCATGGTCACTTTGAGATGGTGTTTTAACATCAAATCGGGTGAAATTTGGCTCTTTACCTCAAAAGGTGAACTATAGGGCACAAAAATTGTTTGTGCATGGTCTCCACAAGCTATCTGTAACTGGTTTAAAGTCTGTGTCCATTTATCAACAAAGCATGTTTATGAGATTATTTATTTGTCCAATCTGAGTTATGGCAGGACAGTCTGACTTGTGGCAGAACAGCACGGCTAGGGAAAAAGGTTTTCCGCTGGCATCAGGCCATCTATCAAGATGTTTTGGAAATTTCCCAGCTGTAGTTGTTTCGGCAATGCGTTTCAGCATTTCCTTATTGCCTGTGATGTGGGAAGAAATCAGTCTCACTTTCTAATAAGCAGGGGCAGTTTTGAGACAGAATATTGTTGCTGCTTTCTCCTTTAATGCAGTTTATCCCTACTTGTTGAATCAATTAGTTACCTATTCATTTAATTTTGTAGTGTTGTTTAAGCATTTCAAATGCTGTACACTTGGAGGTCCTGAGAGCATTCACCATCAAGGGGTAAAATTTCCATGAGGTATGGGCTGATCACAGAGCGAGCTGGCTGGCCATTGGGTTGCCCCACAGGCTTGGGGGAATGTCCTGCTGCCAGTCTCATGGCATACACTCTTTTATGTCTTAACTGACATAAATCTAAGCAAAAATTTCTTCCTAAAACCTTTGAAGGATTTTTTAAATTATTTTGGAGATAGGGACTCTTTCTGTACAGAGCCAGTCTGGAGTGCAGTGGCATGATCAGGGCTCACTGCAACTTACTAACTGCTCTGCACAAGTGATCCTCCTACCTCAGCCTCCCCAGTAGCTGGGACTACAAGTGCAGGCCTCCATGCCCAGCTGGAATTTAAAAAAATAGAACAGCAAATCTACCATGTGGCGATTTAGACTTTTTTTTTTTTTTTTTTACACATTTCATGGTACCAAGGAAGAAAACTTTTTTCACCCCTTCAGGATGGCTGACTAGTGGCCCTCAGCACTTCCCTCCACAAAGAGGAACCAAAACAACCAGCAGAAAATCCCACTTGGAATATAGCTTCTAACAGTACACACTCGAATTCAGCAGAGAAACGACAGCAACGCTCTGAGGCAGGAAGGAAACAGAAAGGAGGCAACTAGCCCAGCTCACACTGTCTGGGAGCCCAGAGATCTCTTATTGCAGGGAAAGCGTGTCCACATTCCCTCCGCAGACTCCTGTGGTCCTAGCCATGGGAGAGCCCTGGGAGCCCCCAGACTAGGATGGGGAGCTGTCTGGAGCCTGCATAATAGCACTGTTCTAGGACGCAGCTCACGCTAGGTCCCACACATTTGGAGCCCGGCCCCCACAAGACTTCATCCTGCCCTGGGTCTCAACAGCTTCTGCATCTCCATATCCCTGGATCCCCGCAGGCATCCTTCACCTCCCCCACAACTTCCACACACCTGGAGGCCTGCAGTGGCACAAGGCTGACTGGAGCCCTCCCAGCGGCCGGGTCCCGGGCACTCTAGCCCAAAAGGTGTCCTACACCCCAGGGAATAGGCAGTGCAGTGCACTGGGGAGGCTGCCCCCAGTCAAAGGGAGCCAAACACTCTCCAGAGCCTGAGAGCCACTTACATGAGGTCGCTGCCACTGACAGCCACCCGACTCCCAACAACAGTGCTGCTGCAGCACTGACAGGCTTTCTCCGCCCACTTCCACCTCCACAGCCGCCGCCGCTGCTGCTGCCACCCAAGCACGCCGCTGGGGGGGCCTGGGGATTGACTACTCTGCCTATCACAGCCTGAGCCCTGCGCACAACTTAGGGGTTTGGGGTGTCTGAGGACAGGGCCACACCACCAAGCACAGCTTCTCCCAGTGCTTGAGCACACTGTCCAGGGAACCGGAGATCCATGGCCCTGTCTCACCTGTAGCTCCGTGTATGCTCCTGCACCATTAGGAGGCCTGAGGAAAGACCCAGCCTGCCTGCCAGCACACCCCACGTAGGCCTGGGGATCGCCCCGCCCCGCCCAGCCCCGCCCCACCCACTACAGCCTGTGTGCACCATCAGGAGGCCTGAGGTTGTGCCCGCGAAGCCTGGCACCTCCCATAAGTGCCCAAGTACATCATTCAGTGGCCTGGAGATCGCCTTGTCCACCATCCGCTGACATCTGCACTCCTCTTGGGGAACCAAGGGCTGCTCGCCCAGCCCACCCTTTGCTGCTACCAGAAAAAAAGTTATTATAGGCCGGGCGTGGTGGCTCACGCCTGTAATCCCAGCACTTTGGGAGGAGGCTGAGGCTGGCGGATCACAAGGTCAGGTGTTCAAGACCAGCCTAGCCAACATGGTGAAACCCTGTCTCTATTAAAACTACCAAAAAATTAGCCAGGTGTGGTGGCAGGCACCTGTAATTCCAGCTACTTGGGAGGCTGAAGCAGGAGAATGCGGGAGGCAGAGGTTGCAGTGAGCGGAGATCATGCCATTGCACTCTAGCCTGGGTGACAAGAGCAAGACTCTGTCTCAAAAAAAAAAGTTATTCTAGTGGAGGTGAACAGTAGAAGGATAGTTACTAGCAGCTGTGAAGTATATTTGTGTGTGTGGTGTGGTGGAGGTATACAAGCACACAGTTAGAAGGAGTAAGTTCTAGTGTTCAACAGGACAGCAGAGTGACTATAGTTAACGATGTATTTTATGTTTCAAAATAGTTATATGAGAAGATTTAAAATGTTCCTAACACAAAGAAATGGTGAATGCTTGAGGTGATGGATATCTTAAACTCCCTGACTTGATAATTACATATCCTATGCATTTACCAAAGTATCTCATGTACCTTAAAGATACATGAAAATATTATGTACCAATAAGAATATAAAAAAAACAAAAACAAGAATATTTTTCTTATAACTCATGATGATAACAATAACTATAGAAATTGAACTTTCAAATTAACTTACAAGGCAAATCCTACCTATTTTCTAATATGCTAGTTTCTAGCTTAAATGTAAAAACACGGTTATTTCAATGATTCAAAATTTATTTGTGGAAGTAACAGAAATGTCTCAACATGCTATGGTTTGATTTATCATTTCTACACTAACTTCTGAGAGAACATTTGACAAGAGGACTCTGGGATAGGAGGTATCTATATCCAAAATGATTCTTTCTGAGCCACAGATGGTCTTCCGTGGTCTTTTTGTGTGGTCGAGTTCTTTTTCTCTGTCAGCAGGTACCCCTTGAGTAGCTGGAGACAAGATATAGATTGCTATGCACTCCATCTTTCTTTTCTTTGTCTCTGTCCAGCTAATTGTACAAAGTGTTTGGCTCAATTAATGACCTAGATTATCATTATATTGGATCTAAGTAATTGGGGTGTTTGTTGGGTTGGCCTAGCGTTGTATTTACCAAGACTATCAGGAAAGTGGTGCTAAAATACGCTCCTGTAAATCTCCTGGTGATAAAAGCTTGAGGCTGTCCAGTGGTCTCCATGTAGACAACCTGTGCCACATCAAGGGACTGTGTGATAATGGCACCTTACTTATTGAGGTCCCCATGGTTCTGCAAATCGGACTATTGGATTTGGGAGTCCCTCCAATAGTTGTATCACTTGGTCAGAATATGGGCATTCAGGACCAACATTACAGTTAAAAGGGAAACAAGTTTTAAGCCCTGCTCGTACTTAAATTTGGAGATTCGGATTTCCCTTTTTTGAACAGGTTCTTTCGCTTGATGAGTACATTACTAGTGGTGGCAACTACACCCTTTCCTTGCGCTATAATGTTACCGATATAGCCCTGATTTGTACTACACACTCCTGCATACTTCTGTTTGGGCAAGGTGTTCCTAACATAGAGCAGAATCAATCCTTTTATAATATGACTGTCTCTTCCAGTAGTTGGTATGCTACATGCTTGTCTCATCAAAACATTACACAGTTAAATATAACCTACGTCATGATTTTAAAATGTCTTGCAGAATTGTGGCTGCCTGTAAATTTAACCCAGAACTGGGAAGGGGATTCTACCCTGCAGTTATTTAGAAAAGCATTGTCTCATACAAAAAAAAAAAAAAAAAAAAAAACAAGAGATTTCTGTCCACTTTAATTGCTTTTTTAGTTTCCGCTATTATTGTACTAGCAAGCGCCACTACTGCAGCTGTCTCTGACAGAATCTATTCACACAGCCTCAGTAGTGGACCACATGGTAAACAATGTAACCCATGAATTTCAAGAACAAGTAAATATTGATAAAACTATCCTGTCTCCCTGGAGGCTCTTGAAGCTGCTGTTGAATGGCTGGGAGATCAGCAGCAGGCATTTATTATCTGTCAAAATTTACACTGCCATTGGCAATACAATCCTATCTGTGTCACCCCCTACCATATAAAATCTCCCAGTATGCTTGGGAGAGAGTGAAAGCACACCTGCAAAGGGCTTATTACAACCACTTGGCTTCTCAAACTTCTCCTCTTGAGTGTAAATTAAAGAAACAACTTGAAGAATGGTCACAGCAATTACAAACAAATACCCTTCAGCAATTACAAGAACACTTTCAATGGTTAAACCGGAACACCTGGTTGTTTGAATTAAACATGCGCATTTGAGTGATGACTGCTATACTTACTGTTTTTTGTATCTGTTTGCTACGCGTCTGCGGATGGGTCTGTGCTGCCACCTGATGCATATATGACCAGGGAAGAACAATAGAAGCTTACCTTGCACTGGATGACCAGCATGCTCTAGAAATTAAACAACGGGGAGATGTGGGGCACACACGGCAACATATTCAAGCTTATGTACAAGATATTTGAGGTCGGGGTATGGAAAAATACTGAGGCACTGTGTGTACATTGTTTGTGCCTGAGAATGTAACTCCTTGACCCTGAAAACAGGACAAGGAGAGGAGTGTGTTGTGTGATAAGGAAAATGCTGAAAACAACATCCTGAGAATGCGGTTTGAGTGCTTTTACAAGGTCATATGCGCTTCATGATCTGGCCTCAAAAAGCTATCTAGTGGATGTTTGTGCTTTAACAAGCCCTTTCAATAAATACTTGATGGACGGATTCTGGAGCAGCACTCTCTCAGAAGAGTTGCTCCCTGCCCCGCTGAGCTGGAATTGTCTGAGTAATCATTCTCAGCATTCACCGCTAGCTATAAGCTGCAAAATACAATATTGTGTGAGGAACCATGACAATGGATAAGACATTCTGTAACTCTGTGTGCTAATGTTAATAGAAGCACTGTAGGCAGAGAAGGCAAATCCGTTCCTAAAATATGTGATTATTCCTACGAAGGCCACGCAGCATCTAGTCCAAGATGAAAAGTAATAAATCTTTCATCAGGTGACTGGCTGGTAAACCTCCTGGTTCCAGGCATAGTTTATACCAAAATAAAAATGTTTCCCTAAATTCTGCTTTTATTTATTTATTTATTTATTTATTTTTGTTTATTTTATATTTAGAATGAATCTTAGAATGCCAAAAAAATTGTCAGTATTTCTTTTTCTTCTTCAAATTATCATATTGAGAAAGTGAAGGTAGATGACTAGAAACAGCTGTGTGTGGTGTTCTCACAGGAGAAATCAAAGGAGTGAGTAAATACAGCACCTTCAACTGAAGCATCCAGGTACACACATCGGGATTCATCAAGAAAACAGCTCAATCCACGGAGAAAGAAGTAAAGCAAGGCAGGATGACCACCCACCTGGGAGCAACACGGAGCCAGGGGTGTCTTCTCCACCCAGGGAAGTAGTGAGTGGGGAGCACCCTGGGGACTCCCACTTCTCCCATGGATCTTTGCAACCCTTGGATCAGGAGACCCCCTTGTGAACCCACCCCACCGAGACCTGCAGTCTGACACACAGAGATGTAGGGAGTCCTAGCAGAGTAGCCTCTCCGGCACCTCACAGGATAAGATGCCCTCGCTTGGAACTCCAGCCAGCCACTGGTAGCAGGGTTATCCCTCCCTGAGATGAATCTCTCAGAAGAAGGGGCTGGATACTCTTTTTGCTGTTTTGCAGCCTTAGCCATTGTTGCCTTTGGGCTCTGGAAAATCCAAGGTGACTATGGACTAGAGAATTTCCTAACACAGCAGTATACAGAGAAGCTGCCAGATTGCTTTTTCACATTGGTTTTGGATCCCATTTCTCTTCACTGAGCAGAATCTCCTGACCATGGTCCTCAACCACCTCCACCAGTGTTTCAGAGCTGGCAACAGGTCCATACCCCTCTGGGCTGTAGTTTCCAGAGGCAAGGACAGGCCACCATATTGCTGTCTTACAGCCTTAGCCATGGCTGCCTTCAGGGAGTCTGAAGTGACTGGGTACTGGACTAGTCCCTTGGCAGAGCACAGCAGTTCTACAGAAGAGTGGACAGATTGCCTTTCTATGTGAATCACAGACCGTGTTTCTCTTTACTGATTGGAATCTCAAAACCGAGATCTATAACCACAGGTGGGTACCTCCCCAGGATGGAGCGCTCAGAGGGAAAGGCAGGCTGCCATCTTTGCTGTTTCACAGCCTTCACTGTTGAGACATTCAGGCACTAGAAAATCTGAGGTAATCAGGAACTGGAGCAGACTCCCAGAATACTGCAACAGAATGGGAGCTACTGGGAGGCAGGCCACCATTTGTGTTGTTTCACAGTCCTCACTGTTGTCACCATTAGGCATTGGAGAGTCTCAGGCTAGGAGGGGGCTGGTCAGACCCTCAACACAGCACAGCTGCTTTATAAGAAAGTGGCTGGACTGCTTTTGTTGTAGTTGTTATTTATTTCTTCTTATTATTTTTATTATACTTTAAGTTCTGGGGTACATGTGCAGAACGTGCAGGTTTGTTATATAGGTATACACGTGCCACGGTGGTTTGCCACATCCACCACCCCATCATCTACGTTAGGTATCTCTCCTAATACTATCCCTCCCCTATCACCCCACCTCCTGCTATCCCTCCCCTAGCCCTTCACCCTCCGACAGGCCCCGGTGTGTGATGTTCACCTCCCTGTGTCCATGTGTTCTCATTGTTCAACACCCACTGAGACTGCTTTTTTATAGCAGTCACTGATCCCGTTTCTCCTCACTGGGTGTGACCATTCAAGTGGGGTCACCAGCCACCCTCACTGGTGTGTGTGGGCCAGCAGTGAGTTGGTACCTCCCTGGGATGGAGTTCCCAGAAGAAGAAGCAGACTGCCGTCTTTGCTGTTTCACAGCCTTCACTGTTGATACCTTCAGGTACTAGAATATCTGAGGTAACTAGGGACTGGAGTGGACTCCCAGCATACTGCAAGAGCCCTACAGGAATGGTGATCAGATTGTTACATAACCAGATTGCTACCTTGATCCCATATGTCCTCACTGGGCAGGTCTTCTCAGCCTGGACTTCCAGCCACCTCCTGCTGTGGCTATTGAGCCAGTAGCAGCTCTGCAACTCACTGGACAGAGTTCCCAGTAGGAGGGGCGGGTTGCCACCTTTGCTGTCTTGCAGCCCTTGCTCTGTCTCCAGGCTCTGGAGAGTCTGCGGAGACCAGAGGCTAATCTGGCTGTCAGCACAGAGAGCCCACCACATGAATAAGTGGCTGGACTATTTGCCACCAACATCCTGGACCTCACGTCTCCTCCCTGGGCACAGCTGCTGGACCTGGTACTGCAGCACAACCACCCTGCCCCCACCTTACCACTTCAATCAAAGGCAGCCCAGCATTTCTCTGAGGAGGAAATCACAGAGTCAATCCACAACCCCTCCACCATTGCAGCTGGAGTGGGGCCACCTAACAGCCGTTGGGCTGGAGAAAGAACAAAAGGCCTAGCGACCACACTGTCACCTCCAGCACACCACAGACACCATACAGAGAGGAGTCCATCCCCTTTTCCCTGGGAACCCCCACCTCCCAACTCTTCACCAGGCACAGCCCCTGACTTATGACCACAGAATGGTTGCCCCATACTTGGCTGACAGTACACACTAGTAGTGGCTCAGGGTTTCCCTGGGCAGAGGCTCCCAGAGGCATCCAACAGCTCCTCTGCCACAGGGATAGAAACAGTGTTATCCCTGCTGCCCTCAGTCTGGGGAAAAACAAAGATCCCGAGAGCTACCACCTAGCTTGCAGAATGCCATAGACACCATACAGAGAGGAAACCAATCTCTCCTTCTGGTGAGCTCTTAATCCTCTGCTCCCCAAAAAGTGGAGTCCCAAGCTCATGCCAGCCATGCAGCCACCCTACCCCACGGCTGCAAACTCCCAGTACTAGCAGCTCTGCACTCCTCAGACGTGAGGCCCCCAGGGGCAACGGAAAGAACATCTGCCACTGCCTCTGCCGCGATACTAATCCTGCTACCCTCAGACTAATGAAGAAACAAAGACCCAAAGTACCTTACCCATACCCCAACAACCAACAGTCCACCCAAGGAGAGGAAACCAGTCCATCTCACACAGGTCCTGTACACTCCCCCTGCTCATCACCAAGCAGGGAAACCCTGGCTTGGGCCCACAGCACAGATATCCCCATGCTGGGCTGACTGCATTGAGCAATTGCTGTCCTATATCTCTCTGTGGTAGAGCCCCCAAGAGATAAGTAAAGCATGCTCAGCCACAACAACTCCTAAAGTTCTTTCTGCTGCTGCCTCCAAGTTGGAGAGGAGACATAAACACTGAGATCACCCCATAGCTGTAGGGGAAAAGCCTGGGAATGGCAAGCCATGATCTACAGCCAACACTCAAGTGGGAGAGGAGCCCGAATTTTCAGAGCATTGAGAGATAGCATGGCTACTACTGTGAAGAAATATAGGGGAGTCATACAACTGATCAAGAGCCAACCAGCTGAACACTATACCTAAGCACAACCTACTGGATCACACACCAAAGCTTTAACACCAAAATACTTTACTACCTTACTCCCAACTCTGCCATGAGACCAAAGACAAGTCAGCTAAAAATAAAGGCCCTGCGCAAAGCCTTAGCTCTGTGAACACACCCTGAAAAGAAGTCTACTGACTGTACTCAGTCTACATCACATGCCTGCAAAGAAAAGAAAGGAACAACACAAGAACTCCAGCAACTCAACTGGCCAGAGTTTCTTATGTCCTCCAAATAACTGCACTAGTTATCCAGTAGAGTTGACTGAAATAACAGAAAGAGAATTTGGAATATAAATAGAAATGAAGATCATCGAGGTTCAGGAATATGGTAAAACCCAATCCAAAATAAACCTAAGAATCACAATAAAACAATACAAAAGCTGACAGACAGAATAGCTACCATAGAAAATAACCTAACCCATCTGATAGAGCTGGAAAACACGCTACAGGAATTTTACAATACAATTCCGAGTATTAACAGCAGAATCAACCAAGAAGAGGAAAGAATCTGGGAACTTGAAGACTGGCTCTCTAAAATAAGACAGTCAGACAAAAACAAAGAATCAAGAATAAAAAGCAGCAAACAAAATCTTTGAGAAATATAGGATTATGCAAAGGGACTGAATCTATAAATCATTGACATCCCTGAAAGGGATGGGGATATACAGGCTGGCATAATAACCAACTAATAACACAATGACAGGATCAAATCCACACATATCAATACTAGCCTTGAATGTAAACAGACTAGATGCCCCATTTAAAAGGTGCGGAGTGGCAAGCTGGATAAAAAAGCAAGACCCAACGGTATGCTATCTTTAGTAGAACAATCCCACATACAATGACACACAGGCTTAAAATAAAGGAATGGAGGAAAGTCTGTGAAGCAAATGAAAATCAGTTAAAAAAAAAAGGGTGGGGATTTGTAATCCTAATTTCAGACAAAGCAGACTTTAAACCAACAATGATGAAAAAAGTCAAAGAAGGACATTACATAATAATACATTCAATTCAACAAGACTTAACTCTCCTCAATATATATGTACCTAACACAGGATCACCCAAATTCATAAGGCAAATTCTTAGAGACCTACAAAGAGCCTTAAGGGTTTGCACAATAATAGTGAGATACTTCAACACTCCATTGATAATAGATCATTGAGGGAGCAAATTAACAAAGATATTCAGAATCTGAACTTAACATTGGGCCAAATGAATAATTTGAGAGCCCTTTACAGAACTCCGAACCCTCAAAACCAGAATATACATTTTCAACTTCTTCCTGGTTTAGGCTTGGGAGGGTGCAAGTGTCAAGGAATTTATCCATTTCTCCAGGTTTACTGGTTTATATACATAGAGTTTTTTGTAGTAATCTCTGATGGTAGTTTGTATTTCTGTGGAATCAGTGATAATATCCACTCCATCGTTTTTTATTGCATCTATTTGATTCTTATCTCTTTTCTTTTTTATCAATGTGCCTAGAGGTCTGTATATTTTGTTGATCTTTTCAGAAAACCAGCTCCTGGATTTATTGATTTTTTGAAGGGTTTTTTGTGTCTCTATGTTCTTCAGTTCTGCTCTGATCTTGGGTATTTCTTGTCTTCTGCTAGCTTTTGAGTTTTTTTTGATATTGCTCCTCTAGCTCTTTCAATTTTGATGATAGGGTATCAATTTTAGATGTTTTCTTGCTTCTCATGTGAGCATTTATTGCTGTGTATTTTCCTCTAGACACTGCTTTAAATGTGTCCCAGAGATTCTGGTACGTTGTGTCTTTGTTCTCATTGATTTCAAAGAACATCTTTATTTCTGCCTTCATTTCATTGTTTATCCAGTCAACATTCAAGAGCGAGTTGTTCAGTTACCGTGAAGTTGTCCAGTTCTGAGTTAGTTTCTGAATCCTGAGTTCTAATTTGATTGCACTGTGGTCTGAGAGACTGTTATGATTTCCGTTCTTTTGCATTTGCTGAGGAGTAATTTACTTCCAATTATGTGGTCAATTTTAGAGTAGGTGTGATGTGGTGCTGAGAAGAATGTATGTTCTGTGGATTTGTGGTGGAGAGTTCTGTAAATGTCTATTAGATTCGCTTGGTCCAGATCTGAGTTCAAGTCCTGGATATCCTTGTTAATGTTCTGTCTCGTTGAACTGTCTAATATTGACAATGGAGTGTTAAAGTTTCCCACTATTATTGTGTGAGAGTATAAGTCTCTTTGTAGGTCATTTAGAACTAGCTTTATGTATCTGGGTGCTCCTGTATTGGGTGTGTATATATTTAGCAACTCCTGCCTTTTTTTTTTTTTTTCTCTCCATTTGCTTGGTAAATCTTCCTCCATCCCTTTATTTTGAGTCTATGTGTGTCCTTGCATGTAAGATGGGTTTCCTGGGTACAGCACATGGATGGGTTTTGAGTTTTTATCCAATTTGCCAGTCTGTGTCTTTTGATGGGGCATTTGGCCCATTTACATTTAAGGTTAATATTGTTATATGTGAATTTGATCCTGCCATTTTGATGCTAGTTGGTTGTTTTGCCCATTAGTTGACGCAGTTTCTTCATTATGTCAATGCTCTTTACCATTTAGTATGTTTTTGGAGTGGCTGGTACTGGTTGTTCCCTTCTATGTTTAGTGCCTTTTTCAGGAGCTCTTGTAAGGCAGGCCTGGTGATGATGAAATATCTGAGCAATTGCTTGTTGATAAAGATTTTATTTCTCCTTCACTTATGAAGCTTAGTTTGGCTGGATATGAAATTCTAGTCTGAAAGTTCTTTTCTTTAAGGAATATTAACCCCCCATTCTCTTCTGGCTTATAGGGTTTCTGCCAAGAGACTTTCTGTGAGTCTGATGGGCTTCCCTTTCTGGGTAACCTGACCTTACTCTCTGGCTGCCCTTAGCATTTTCTCCTTCATTTCAACCCTGGTGAATCTGATGATTATGTGGCTTGGGATTGCTCTTCTTGAGGAATATCTTTGTGGTGTTCTCTGTATTTCCTGGACTTGAATGGTGGCCTGCCTTGTTAAGTTAGGGAAGTGCTCCTGGATAATTTCCTGAAGAGGGTTTTCCAGCTTGCATTCATTCTCTCCGTCACATTCAAGTACACCTATCGAAGGTAGATTAGGTCTTTTCACATAATGCCGTATTTCTTAGAAGCTTTGTTCATTTCTTTTTACTCTTTTTTTTCTAATCTTGCCCTCTCATTCTATTTCATTGAGTTGATCTTCAATCTCTGATATCCTTTCTACAGCTTGGTCAATTTGGCTACTGAAACTTGTGTATGCTTCGTGAAGTTCTCGTGCTGTGTTTTTCAGCTCCATTAATTCATTTATATTCTTCTCTAAGCTGTTTATTCTCATTAGCATTTTGTCAAGCCTTTTTTCAAGATTCTTAGTTTATTTGCATTGGATTAGACTATGTTCCTTTAGATCAGAGAAGTTTGTTATTACCCACTTTCTGAAGCCTGTTTCTGACAATTCATCAGACTCATTCTCCATCCAGCCTTGTTTCCTTGCTGGTGAGGAGTTGTGATCCCTTGGAGGAAGAGAGACATTCTGGTTTTGGGTGTTTTCATCCTTTTTGAGCTGGTTTCTTCCCATCTTTGTGGATTTATCTACCTGTGGTCTTTGTAGTTGGTGATTTTCAGATTGGGTCTCTGAGTGGATGTCCTTTTTATTAATGATGAAGTTATTTCTTTCTGTTCTTTAGTTTTCCTTCTAACAGTCAGGCCGCTCTGCTGTAGGACTGCTGGAGGTCCACTCCAGACCCTGCTTGCCTGGGGACTACCTGGGGTGGCTGCAGAACAGTAAGGGTTGCTGCCAGTTTCTTCTTCTGGTATCTTTGTCCCAGAAGGATACCAGCCACATGTGAGCCTGACCTCTCCTTTATGAGGTGTCTCTTTGGCTATACTAGGGTTGGGGAGCTGTTTAAGGAGACAGTCTGTCCCTTATAGGAGCTCAAGTGCTCAGCTGTGAGCTCAGTTGTTCCATTCAGAGCTACCAGGCAGGTACTTTTAAGTCTGCTGCAGCATAACTCATAACCGCCTTTTTTTCCCAGGTGCTCTGTCCCAGGAAGGTGGGGTTTTATTTATAAGTTCCTGATGTGCTGCTGCGTTTTTTTCAGAGATGCCCTGCCAGCAAGGAGGTAGCCTAATCACAGTCTGCCAGAAGAAGCATTGCTGAGCTGCCGTAGGCTCTGCCCAGCTTCTATATGAACTTCTTTGTGGTTTTGTTTATAGAGGTATAATTAGAACTGCCTCAGTAAAGGTGGTCTGCCTCAGTAATGGCAGACTGTCTCTGTAATGGTGGACTGCCTTGGTAATGGTGGATTGCCTCAGTAATGGCAGACTGCCTCAGTAGTGGTGGACTGCCTTGATAATGTCAGACACCCTTCCACCCACAGAGCTGGACCATCCAGGGTCCCCCTGTGCTTGCTGTGAAACTCTCAATCCACAGTGTTTCAGATTGCTGGTCTTTGTGAGGGTGGGCCCTGCTGAGCCAGATCATCTGGCTCCCTGTTTCAGCCCCCCTTTTTTTAGTTGAATGGACGACTCTGTCTCCCAGGCATTCCAGTTGCAAGTTGAAATGGTCACCCAGATTTGTGTGAGTTTTTGTGTGGAGACCCGCTGGGCCAGCTAAAATAGCCCTGCTGGAGACTCATGGTGCTTTTCCGTCTGGGAATCTCCTGGTTTGTGGGCAGTAAAAACTCGTTTGGAAATGCAGTGATTATTCACCCTCTGCATTGTCACTGGGAACTGCACTCCAGAGCTCTTCCTATTTGGCCACCTTGGATTGAATGACCCCAGTGACATTCTTCACAGAACTAGAAGAAAACTATTTTAAAATTCATCTGGAACCACCAAATTAGCCCGAATAACCAAGGCAATCCTAAGCAAAAAGAACAACACTGGAGGCATCACATTACCCACTTCAAATTATATGACAGTACTACAATATCCAAAACAACAAGGTACTGGTAAAACAACACACACATAGACCATTGGAACAGAATGGTACAAGGCAGTCACATAGACCACTGGACAGAAAACTCAGAAATAGTGCTGCACAACTCCAACTATCTGATCTTCAACAAAGCTGACAAAAACAAGCCATGGGAAAAGGACTCACTGTTTCATAAATGGTGCTGAGATAACTGGCCACCCACAGGCTGAAGATTGAAAGTGGACCCCTTCCTTATACCATATACAAAACTCAACTCAAGACGGATAAAATACTTACATTTAAAACCCTCAGATATTGAAAACTCTGGACGATAACCTAGGAAATACCATCCTGGACCTAGTAAAAGGCAAGTATTTCATGACAAAGATGCCAAAAGCAATTACAACAAAAGTAAAACAAAATAAAACAAACAAACAAACAAACAAAAAACTAATTAAATTTGAGATCTTCTTCACAGTAAGAGAAACTATCAACAGAGTAAACAGATAATTTACAGAATGGGAGGAAATTTTTGCAGACTATGCACTTGACAAAGGTCTAATATTCAGCATCTGTGAGAAACTTAAACAAATTAACAAATAAAAAACAAACAAACAACCCCATTAAAAAGTGGACAAAGGACATTAACAGACATTTTTCTTGTTTTATTTATCAATTTTAATTTACTTCTTATCCATTTGAAGTGTCAAATAATGGCCAAAGAAACTGTAATTATAAATTAAAGAACACAATTTAGCAAGGAAAAATAAAAATAACACAACAATGTATTATCTTTTACTTTTGTCATTAAGCAACAAATAAATTTCTGATAATTTGTCAAATGTTTTTTCTTTGAATTAATAGTTTATCTTATTTAAAAAGTTATATTATGTTTTTTAAATTTTATTTTAAATTCAGGAGTACATGTGCAAGTTTGTTACATACATAAACTTGTGTAATGGAGGTTTGCTGTAAAGATTATTTCATCACCCAGGTATTAATCCTAGTGCCCATTAATTATTTTTCCTTATTGTTTCTGTCCTCCCACCCTCCATCCTCTGATAAGCACTAATTATTAGAGAAATGCAAATTAAAACCACAATAAGTTACTATCTCATACCAGTCAGAGAAAAGGGAACACTTATACACCATTGATGGGAGTGTAAATTAGTTCAATGATTGTGAAAGACAGTATGGTAATTCCTTAATGACCTAAAACCAGAAATATCATTCAACCCAGCAATCCCATCACTGCGTATATATACAATGGAATATAAATATTTCTATCATAAAGACACAGGCATGCTTCTGTTCATGGCAGCACTGTTCACAATACCAAAGACATGGAATCAACCTAAATGCCCATCAATGGCAGGATGGATAAAGAAAATGTGATACATGTACACCATGAAATACTATGCAGCTATAAAATAAGAATGAGATGATGTACATTGCAGGAACATAGATGAAGCTAGAGGCCGTTATCCTTAACAAACTAATGGAGTAACAGAAAACCACATACCACATGTTCTCACTTATAATTGGGAGCTAAATGATGACAACATATGTACACCTAGAGGAGAACAACAGACACTGGTGCCTACTTAAGGGTGGAGGGTGGGAGGAGGGGCAGGATCAGAAAAATGTAACTATTTAGTACTAGTCTTAATACCTGTGTGATGAAATAATATGTACAATAAATCCCCGTGACATGATTTTACCTATAAAACAAACCTGCACATGTACCCCTGAACCTGAACATTAAAAAAAATCAAATTATATTGTTAAATTATTAGCATGATTTATAAATGATGTTGTTTTAAGATAAAGATTTTAATTGTTTGGCAATTGCAAATTATTAAATTAAGTATCAATATGTTAGGGAGTGTAATTCAAACAATATTAATAATTAGGCTACAACAAAAGGCAGCTATATATTATTTACGTCACCTGAAAAAGGGAGCTAATTTCCATTCCCTTGACTTTAAGGATAAATTAAGAGAAATTTGTGAAGCATCTCCAAAAATATTCAATTCATTATGCAGTGGATAGTTGAGAAATTATGTGTTATCTGTCATGCGAAAGCAACTTTTAAGAAGAAAACATTTCCTTTGAGGTTTTCGCAAACTAATGAAGCTGTGAACCCTCATACGTACTGAGAAAGGACAATTTGAGGTGCTTCTCTGACTAGCAGCAGGTTTAGTATTCTTTCCTCATTTCATATTATACTTAATAAAACAAAACATACCCGTATACACACGCATTCACTCATATTGAAGATGCAAGATGAAGAAAGATACATGACATTGCATATACAGTCAAAGAAAAGGAGTTCTGCCCAAACATCTCAACTTACATTTAAAGGTATGGAATTTCATTTCGTTTTTCAATTGGTGTGAATTAACAGTGTAGTTTCCCATATTCTGCTCTATAGTGTTATTGGACTGTTTCATTACTTGGAGTTTTTCTTTCTCTGTTTCTTTCTCTCTCCTCTTTTAATATTAATGATGATTTTAAAATGACAAACACTCTAACCATTTAAGGAACACCAATTGCAGGCACTATACAGAGTGTTTTATCTATGTTTCTTCATTTAATCTTACAAAATTCCTACGAGAGACTCTCACTCCCATTTATCAATGTGGAACTAACACTTAATTGTATTATTTTGTCTGCCATAATTTCTTAAGGACATTCTCTGAGGAAATATGTTCATTCAATTAAAATTAATAATTTCAAATTAGTGAATATTTGGTGCCATTCACCTCCTTATCATTCATAGAATATGGCATTGTAATGCAATTTTTGTGTTTTTTTTTTGAGGCAGAGTTTCACTACTCTGCCCAGGCTGGAGTGCAACGGCATGATCTCGGCTCACTGCAACCTCTGCCTTCTGGGTTGAAGCAATTCTCCTGCCTCAGCCTCCCCAGTAGCTAGGATAACAGGCACCCGCCACCACGTCTGGCTAATTTTTTGTATTTTTAGTAGAGACAGGGTTTCACCATGTTGGCCAGGCCGGTTTCAAACTCCTGACCTCAGGTGATCCACCTACCTTGGCCTCCCAAAGTGCTGGGATTACAGGTGTGAGCCACCATGACTGGCCTTTAATACTAATTTTTAATTTAACTTCTCAAAAACTTTAAAATATGTTCTTCACCTGGTTAACTCAAAATAAAGTTTATAAAGCAGCAATCAACATTTAAATTTACTACTTCAAACGTACCCTCCATACACAGTACAACTCCGTCATGCCACCTTAATGTGATATGGCAAAAGAGATAAGCAGACATTAAAGATGCAAATAATCATAGTTACAGAGACTGTCTGTTCTGTTCTATTGCGTTCTAAATGTTTCTTTTTTGATAATTTCACCCACGAAAATATTACTTGTCTCTGGAGTTCTTCTGCGAGTAACATCCATCACTGATTCATCTTAGTGTTACATACATGCTATGTATACAAAAATTTATTGCTTCTTTCATGTGAATTTTTACAGATTCCCATATTTTCAAGTCTTTTCTTCCTATACTCAGTTTTCATTTTGTTTCTGGAAACTAGAGATATTAAAACTGAAAGACTACAAAATGTATTGACTTCTCTGCAGATTTTTTTCCACACTCTGTTCATAAATGTCTCTTTGAAGCAAAAATGTGCAGATTCTTTTAATTTTTTAATTTTATTTATTTAAATTTAAAAAGTTGCAAAAAATATAGTAAGGTGCTTTCAGAGAAATTCACCTGGCATAAATCCAGCTCCCTTAATGAGATTGTATAATTTTGTATTTCTGTCTTCTCACTGTTTACTAAGCTATTCTCACTCCTGTTCTTCCAAATAACTTTATAATACATTATTCAGGCTCACTCACTACAAACAAAAGAAATAAAACCAACTGATGTGGCATTTACATCTAAATTACTTCCTAGTTTGTCATTTAACTTAGGGAGAATTTATCTTTATGACACTTAGTTCTCTTATGCAAGAACATGCTCAAATTAATATTATTACGTTTTCAGTCAGTTTTTTTGTTTGTTTTTATTGGTTTGGAGCACTTGTCGAGTTTCTGTCTAGTTTTCTTCCTTTTTGTTTGTTTGTTTGTTTGTTAACTATCTGTAAGTGTGGATTTCTTTCATCTGTATTTTCACAGTGGTTACTGGATTTTACAGGACACTGATTTTTGTATGTTATTTTCATAAATGCAGCTACTATTTTTTGTTCCTGGAATTAAGGTGTTTTTTTCAATTGATTCTTTAGGTTTTACCAAATCTGTACTCATATTATCTTCAAATAGTTTTACCTTGTTTTTATAATATTTCTACCTATAATTAGAATATTTTTTCTTCATTAAATTTATGTATTACCTCTTCATATTAAAAAGTAGTGGAGATTTGAGGTATCTTTCTTTTTCTGGACTTCAGCAGAAAAGCTTCTTTCAGTTTTCTCAATAGAATAAGATGTTAGCTTCACTAGACGTAAAACTACTATGTTGAACAAGTATTTATTAATTCCTCTTTTTTAACATAAAGGTAGAAGATTTTATCAATTTCATTTTTTTTTCTTTTTTCTTTTATTGTACTTTAGGTTCTGGGGTACATGTGCAGATCTTGCAGGGTTGTTACATAGGTACATACATGGCAAGGTTGTTTACCACCTTCATGCCGCCATCACCTATATCTGGTATTTCTCCCTATGTTATCCCTCCCCACCCTCCCCACTCCCCACTGTCCCTCTCCTAGCCCCCCCAGCTTACCACAGTGTGTGATGCTCCCCTCCCTGTGTCTATGTGTTCTCATTGTTCAACACCTGCCTATGAGTGAGAACATGCAGTGTCTGGTTTCCTGTCCTTGTGTCAGTTTGCTGAGAATGATGGTTTCCAGATTCATCCATGTCTCTACAAAGGACACAAACTCAACATTTTTATGGCTGCATACTATTCCATACTGTATATGTGCCACATTTTCTTTATTCAGTCTATCGTTGATGGACATTTGGGTTGGTTCCAAGTCTTTACTATTGTAAACAGTGCCTCAGCGAACATACGTGTGCATGTGTCTTTATAATAGAACAATTTATAATTCTTTGGGTATATACCCAGTAATGGGATTGCTGGGTTGAATGGAATTTCTATTTCTAGGTCCTTGAGGAATTGCCACACTGTCTTCCACAATGGTTGCACTAATTTATAGTCCCACCAACAATGTAAAAATGTTCCTATTTCTCCACATCCTCTCCAACATCTGTTCTCTCCAGATATTTTAATGATCGCCATTCTAACTGGCATGAGATGGTATCTCAATGCGGTTTTGATTTGCATTTCTCTAAAGACAAGTGATGATGAGCATTTCTTCATGTTTGTTGGCCTCATCAATGTCTTCTTTTGAAAAGTGTCTGTTGATGTACTTTGCCCAATTTTGAATGGGTTTTTTTTTTTTCTTGTAAATCTATTTTAGTTCTTTGCAGATTCTGGATATTAGCCCTTTGTCAGATGGGTGGATTGCAAAAATTTTTTCCCATTCTATTGGTTGCCGGTTCATTCTAGTGATGGTTTCTTTTGCTGTACAGAAGCTCTGGAGTTTAGTTAGATCCTATTTGTTTATTTTGGCTTTTGTTGCCAATGCTTTTGGTGTTTTAGTCATGAAGTCCTTGCCTATGCCTATGTCCTGAATGGTTTTGCCCAGGTTTTCTTCTAAGGTTTTTATGGTGTTAGGTCTTATGTTTAGATCTTTAATCCATCTGGAGTTAACTTTAGTGTAGGGTGTCAGGAAGGGGTCCAGTTTCTGCTTTCTGCACATGGCTAGCCAGTTTTCCCAACACCATTTATTGAACAGGGAATCCTTTCCCCATTGCTTGTTTTTGTCAGGTCTGTCAAAGATCAGGTGATTGTAGATGTGTGGTGTCGCTTCTGAGGCCTCTGTTCTGTTTCATTGGTCTATGTCTCTGTTTTGATACCAGCACCATGCTGTTTTGATTACTGCAGCCTTGTAGTATAGTTTGAAGTCAGGTAGCGTGATGCCTCCATCTTTGTTCTTTTTGCTTAGGATTGTTTTGGCTATGCGGGCTCTCTTTTGGTTCCATATGAACTTTGAAGTGGTTTTTTCCAGTTCTGTGAAGAAGGTCATTTGTAGCTTGATTGGGATAGTGTTGAATCTGTAAATTACTTTGGGCATTATGGCCATTTTCATGATATTGATTCTTCCCAATTATGAGCATGGGATGTTTTTCCATCTGTTTGTGTCCTCTCTTATATCCTTGAGCAGTGGTTTGTAGTTCTCCTTGAAGTGGTCCTTTACATCCTTTGTTGGTTGTATTCCTAGGTATTTTATTCTCTTTGTAGCAATTGTGAGTGGCAGTTCGTTCTTGATTTGGCTCTCTTTAACTCTGTTGTTGGTGTATAGGAATGCTTGTGATTTCTGCACATTGATTTTGTATCCTGAGACTTTGCTGAAGTTGCTTATCAGTTTCAGGAGATTTTGGGCTGAGATGATGGGGTCTTGTAAATACACAATCATGTCATCTACAAATAGAGACAATTTGACTTCCTCTTTTCCTAACTGAATACTCCTTATTTCTTTTTCTTGCCTGACTGCTCTGGCTAGAACTTCCAATACTATATTGAATAGGAGTGGTGAGAGGAGGCATCCTTGTCTAGTGCCATATTTCAAAGGGAATGCTTCCAGTTTTTGCCCATTCAGTATGATATTCGCTGTTGGTTTGTCATAAATAGCTTTTATTATTTTGTGATACATTCCATCAATACCTAGTTTATTGAGAGTTTTTAGCATAAAGTGCTGTTGAATTTTGTTGAAGGCCTTCTCTGCATCTATTGAGATAATCACGTAGTTTTTGTCTTTGGTTCTGTTTATGTGATGGATTACATTTATCGACTTGAGTATGTTGAACCATCCTTGTATCCCTGGGATGAAGCATGCTTGATCATGATTAATAAGCTTTTTGACGTGCTGTTGCAATTGGTTTGCCAGTATTTTATTGAAGATTTTTGCATCTATGTTCATCATGGATATTGGCCGGAAGTTTTCTTTTGTTGTTGTGTCTCTGCTGGGTTTTGGTATCAGGGTGATGTTGGTCTCATGTAATGAGTTGGGGAGGATTCTCTCTTTTTGTATTGTTTGGAATAGTTTCAGAAGGTATGATACCAGCTCCTCTTTGTACATCTGGTAGAATTCAGCTGTAAACCCATCTGGATCTGGACTTTTTTTTTATTGGTAGGCTCTTAATTGCTGCCTCAACTTCAGCCCTTGTTATTGATCTATTCAGGTTTTGACTTCTTCCTGGTTTAGGCTTGGGAAGGTGAAGTGTCAAGGAATTTGTCCATTTCTTCCAGATTTACTGGGTTTGTGCATAGATTTGTTTGTAGTAATCTCTGATGGTAGTTTGTATTTCTGGGATTGGTTATGTTGTCCCTTTTATCATTTTTTATTGCATGTATTTCATTCTTTTCTCTCTCTCTCTTTTTTTTTATTAGTCTGGCTAGTGGTCTATCTATTTTGTTGATCTTTTCAAAGAACCAGCTCCTGGATTTGTTGATTGTTTAAAGGATTTTTTGTGTCTCTATCTTTTTCAGTTCTGCTCTGATCTCAGTTATTTCTTGTCTTCTGCTAGCTTTTGAGTTTCTTTGATCTCGCTCCTCTGGCTCTTTCAATTTTGATGATAGGGTATCGATTTTGGATCTTTCCTTGCTTCTTATGTGGGCATTTATTGTTATGAATTTCCCTCTAGACACTGCTTTAAATGTGTCCCAGAGATTCTGGTACGTTGTGTCTTCATTCTCGTTGGTTTCAAAGAACATCTTTATTTCTGCCTACTTTTCATTGTTTATCTTGTCAACATTCAGGAGCCAGTTGTTCATTTTCCATGAAGTTGTGCCATTCTTAGTTTCTTAATCCTGAGTTCTAATTTGATTGCCCTGTGGTCTGAGAGACTATTTGCCATGACTTCTATTCTTTCGAATTTGCTGAGGATTGATTTACTTCCAATTATGTGGTCGATTTTAGAGTAAGCATGATGTGGTGCTGAGAAGAATGTATATTCTGTGGATTTGGGGATGAGAGTTCTGTAAATGTCTCTTAAGTTCACTTGGTCCACATCTGCTTTCAAGTCCTGGATTTCCTTGTTGATTTTCTGTCTCATTGATCTGTCTAATATTGACAGTGGAATGTTAAAGTCTCCCTCTATTAATGTGTGGGAGTCTAAGTCTCTTTGTTGGTCATTAATGACTTGCATTATGTATCTGAGTGCTCCTGTACTGGGTGCATATATATTTAGAATAGTTAGCTCTTCTTGTTGTATTGATTCTTTTGCCATTATGTAATGCCCTTCTTTGTCTCTTTTGATTTTTGTTGGTTTAAAGTCCATTTTATCAGAGACTAAGTTTGCCACCCCTGCTTTATTTGTTCTCCATTTGCTTGGTAAATCTTCTTCCATCCCTTTATTTTGAGCCTATGCGTGTCTTTGCATGTGAGATGGGTCTCCTGAATACAGCACACAGATGGCTCTTGTCTTTTTATCCAATTGCCAGTTTGTGTTTTGATTGAGGCATTTAGTCCATTTACGTTTACTGTTAATATTGTTATGTGTGAATTTGATCCTGCCATTTCGTTACTGTTTGGTTGTTTTGCCCTTTGGTTGTAATTTCTTCATTGTATCATTGGTCTTTACCATTTGATTCTTTTTTGCAGTGGTTGGTACTGGTTTTTCCTTTCTGTGTTTAGTGCTTACTTCAGGAGCTCTTGTAGGGCAGTTCTGGTATTGACGAAATCTCTCAGCAATTTCTTGTCCATAAAGGATTTTATTTCTTTTTTACTTTTGAAGCTTAGTTTGGCTGGATATGAAATTCTGGATTGAAACTTCTTTTCTTTAAGTATGTTGAATATTGTCCCCCACTCTTCTTGCTTGTAGGTTTTCTGCTGAGAAATCTGCTGCGATTCTGATGGGCTTCCCTTTGTGAGTGACCTGACCTCTCTCTCTGGCTACCCTTAGCATTTTTTCCTTCATTTCAACCCTAGTGAATCTCATGATTATTTGCCTTGGGGTTGGTTTTCTAAAGGAGTATCATTGTGGTGTTCTCTGTATTTCCTGTATTTGAATGTTGACCTGCCTCGCTAGGCTGGGGAAGTTCTCCTAGATAAAACATCCTGAAGAGTGTTTTCCAGCTTGGATTCATTCTCCCATCTTCTTCCTGTACACTGATCAAGCGTAGATTAGGTCTTTTCACATAATCCCATATTTCTTGGAGGCTTTCTTCATTTATTTTCACTCTTTTTTCTCTTTGCTTGCCTCCTTGTTTTATTTCATTGAGTTGATCTTCAATCTCTGATATCCTTTCTTCTGCTTTATCTCTTTGGCTGCTGAAACTTGTGTATGCTTCATGAAGTTCTTGTGCTGTGTTTTTCAGCTCCATCAAGTCATTTATGTTCTTCACTAAGCTGGTTATTCTAGTTAGCATTTCATCTAAGCTTTTTTCAAGGTTTTTAGTTTCTTTGCATTGGGTTAGAACGTGTTCCTTTAATTCAGAGAAGTTTGTTATTAGCCACCTTCTGAAGCCTGCTTCTGTCAGTTCATCAAATTTGTTCTCCATCCTGCTTTGTTCCCTTGCTGGTGAGGAGTTGTGATCTCGTGGTGGGGGAAAGGTGTTCCGGGTTTTGATATTTTCAAACTTCTTGCACTGGTTTCTTCCCATCTTGTTGAATTTATATAGGTTTGATCTCAGGTAGCTGCTTGGGGAGGCAGGCTTTCCTTTGTCTACCTGCAGAGACACTGCTGGACTGCCACAGATTCAGTGGAGCTGCTGGGTATTTTTCCTGCATCTTATATTTGCTCAGGAAAATTAGGATAGCTTCTGCAATGGCAGCTGACCTTCCTCCCTGCTGAACTCATTCATTCCTGGTCACTCTTTAACTGATGTTCTGTATCTGGAATTTGGACCTGATGAAAAGGACACTTGAATTTAATCAAACACAGAAAAAAATGTGTCTAACATTATAAGTGCAACAATTAGATATGTCAAGAAAAGCAAAGAGTACAAAATCAAATTCTATTGGAGAAAAATACTGCTTTTCTAGTCTTTCATGGAAGTATTTTACTGTTATGGCCTCATAACAGCAAAGTTAGAACCAGAGGAAAAAAGTTGCCAGAGTGGACAACAAAGCAAAAAGGTCTTTTCAAGGTTCTCCATGGTATTAAAACTTAAGACAGTGATGTATGCTTGCAAATCATGTGCAGTGAGATACAGCAAAAGTTGAATCACTAGGACACTCCTCTGAGAAATTTGGAAATGAAACTTTTATTTCAAGTAGTGAAATTATTATATAAATGAATAGGAGAGCATTTTTAACCTGTAACTATGGAAATTGAATAGATTTCTAGGAAAGAAATGACAGAAACAGAAACCGTAGTTTAGAATTAGGCTGTTAAAGACACATGATTTGTGCTTATAAATCAAACCTCTTGCAACTTTATGAAGAACAATTACATATTTTAAGAAAATCTCGTAGTTTCAAATATTGAGGATCAGATTCTGGTCAGGTATCAGTGCACCCTTGATACCGATGTTTAGTTTTTAGAAAAACACATAATTTTTTTTTTCAATCTCACTGAACCCAATCACACACAAAACCTCTTTTATAACACCCATCTTTTATAACTCTTCTTTAACTTGCCTAGACCTTTTATAATGTTTTTAAAACCTCCAATCTTAGTCTTATAATTTTTTTTTCTTTTGGGGCAACCAATAATTTTATCTTAGGACAGAAAATTATGTAAGATTTTTTCATACAGAATTACCTTTTTAAATTTATATTTTGACTTAAAAACCTAGATATTATTAGTCTTTTTATAAAAGACTAATAAATCTTTTTTTAAAGAAGACTAATCTATTTTTATAAAAGATGAATAAATCTTTTTATAAAAGACTAATAACTTTGTAAAATTTAAGATGCTAGAAGCTTATTTAATAATTTGTTTTAATTTTTAACTTATTTGAGTATTGCCCAGACATTTAATGAGTACCTAATATTTAACTTGTTAACTTTTAAGATTTTAAGTTACATGAAAACTTCATTCACAAACATTTATTTTATCAGTAATTATCCAACTCATTTATTTATTAACAATTATATCGGGATTGCTTATGAAAATGTGGACATTAGAGCTACTCATTTTATCTTTTTTATTAAGCAATTTGTAGCTAGTTAATATCAGATGTTTATGTAAGAAGCTTAGAGTTAAATGGATGTACACTTCATCATTAACTCAGAAAATATCTTTTTATTAAACTGTGATTAACTTTTAATTAAATATATTATTAACTAAGAATCAATTAAATTTTAATAATACCTAAATGTAACCCTATCCCTATTAAATTATTAATTTAATAATACTAAATTATTAATTCAATATCAATTATTAAATTAATCTTATTTATCAAAAATTATACAAACATTTTTTGTGTTAAGCTGGGTTTATAGGTTTATGACTAAAATATCTAGTAGGGGCAAATATAAAACTGACCAGTTAACTCAAGCAAAAATGTATGTTGACAATTTTGAAAACATTTCTAATTTTATTTTATTAACAACTTAATCTATTTATTCGAAGTTTATTTAAGTCATGTGAACTAAATAAAACATTTGTGGTAATTAAAATGTATTTTATATGTGTGCCCATTTATCCTAATAAAATTTTTAAAGAAATTTCTGGCCAACGACAGCATTTTATCATTTAGACTTAATATATAATGTAATATATGTACATATGTAGAAACACTTCTAAACATATATCTGTAGAGAGAAAGAGATCTTATAGTTTAGATTTTAGTCATAAAATAGTAAAACATATGAACTCATCAGTTGATTAAAAACATTTGAATCTAAATATTTTTTTCTTTGACAAAATGGGATGAGGCTAAACAAGGTTTCTTTTCTTTTAGTTTGGCTTTGTCAAGAAGCAATTTTACAAAGGCTATGAACCAAATTTTGAAGACAGACAGTAGAGTCAGTTACCAACATTCTGGATCAGACAAGAATAGTTAACTTTGAGAATGTGACTCAATTATGTGAGGAGGCCCCCAAAAGATTTTAACAAGGTTCATACCGTATTTTCTTGGTCTCAACTACTTGTCTTCGGTCATAATAATGTTGCTATTCCTTTTAGTACAAGAAAAGTGTCTTTTACATGGGAATTTCACCTTTTGTTTTTAAGAAACAGCATAAAAGTAAAAATGATTTTATTTTATATTTTCTGACTTTCAAGTGTTCTTGTTCTGTTTTGGTTTGTTTTGTTTGAGTCAGTCTCCCTCTGTCGCCAGGCTGGAGTGCAGTGGTGCGATCTCGGCTCACTGCAACCTCCGCTGCCTGGGTTCAAGTGATTCTTCTGCCTCAGCCTCCTGGGTAGCTGGGACTACAGGCATGCACCACCATGCCTGGCTAATTTTTGTATTTTTAGTAGAGAGGGGTTTCACCATGTTGGCCAGGATGGTCTCAATATCCTGATATTGTGATCTGCCCGCCTCGGCCTCCCAAAGTGCTGGGATTACAGGCATGAGCCACTGCTCCTGGCCTCAAGTGTTCCTGCTTACATAACCAGTATACCAGAATATTTGAGGAGCTTGGGGAAAAAGTTTAGCTTAGAGAAAGATAAAGAGGAGGAATTATAAGAGAAGGGGAAAGCCCTGGAGAGGAAAGCTGTCAGCTGGCTTTGAGATGGTGTTTTGTAGCAAGGCACTCAGTTAAGATATGAGGCTTATTTAAAGTACATAATTGTACAGCTGTGGTCTTTTAGTTTAGATTTAAGAATAGACTGTTGAATGATCTCTGCAATATTTGAATAGTTACCAGCTGGAGTCCTAGAAAATATGTTGGCATGCCTTTAAACTTTGAGAATCCATTTGTAACGAAATTTATCTAGGTGATTTTATTTAATGCCAAATACACAAAAGCCAATTAAATGTAAGCACTGATTATGAAAAAGCCACATAACCCAAGAAGGAAGATCGGCTGCCTTCTGCAACGGAAGGAAAAAAGAAAAATGCTTTTGTCTAGGCTTCAACCTGAAAAGAAAAATCCTGTCACCCAGACCTCACAGCTGAGATCTGCCAGGGGGAAAATAGTTCTCCTTAACAGGAGCTCTTCCAATCAGAGGGAGAAAGACATCTCCAATCAAAATCCAGATAAATCAGAAGTCAACTAAAATTGGGAGTTTAGTCCAAGAGACTCACCAGGGAGAAATGAGGCAACCTGCAGAAGCAGTGGAGTCGTGGGAGTCAATGAACCCCTGTGTGAGTACATCATGCCCTAGTGCTGTGGACCAGTGATTCTCCCAAGGTGAGTCAGCTTTGGAACCCAGCTTGACACCGGAAGGCCGGTTGCCTCGCCAGGAGCACGGACACGCCCATCCCTCCCAGAGCCTGGGAATTATGTCACCACTCCGCGATCAGCATCTAGCTCCCTCACGTAGCCTCCCCAACACCTACCCCTGAAGCAACCTCTCCACCTGGCACCTAGCCTGCCACTGGAAAAAACCTCGCCCAAAAATTTCAAAAAGCCCTGCCAAACCCTGCCCAGTAGCACTCTGCCCCAATTAGGTCATTCTTCCCCAAGGCTGGGCTCACCAAAGATCCCACCTACCTGCCAGTAGTAACTTGCCCCATCCACGTCCTGTGTCCCAATATCCAATCAAGTGCCTTATGCTTTGTCTCCCTAGTATCCAATCAAACGCCTTCCTGTAAAGCCCCTTGCCCTGGAAAGTCAAGCACGACTTCTCTGGCCCTCTCCTGGACCATAGAACCTTGCCCGGGAGCCAAATAAATTGAATTTTCATTTTTTTATACTGGCCTCAGTTTCCTCATTTTGACTTGGCAATATACCTTACAGACACCAAGTAGGTCAAAATCAAAATAAAACATAGAACAGATCTCTGCATTTAAAATATTTTATTAGAGAGGCGAGAATTGTAA
Organism: Alouatta palliata; assembly: GCA_004027835.1. Classification (NCBI taxonomy): domain Eukaryota; kingdom Metazoa; phylum Chordata; class Mammalia; order Primates; family Atelidae; genus Alouatta; species Alouatta palliata. The sequence continues at coordinate 46,059 of PVKV010004572.1, forward strand.
TTTGGCATAAATGCAGGGACCAGGGGGTCTTTGGTTTGTTTAAAGAACAAAATAAAGATTGGAGATGTTATTAAAAAAAGAAAGTTACGTATTGTTTTGAAAGAAAGTTTACTGGCTCTAGTAAAGTTTTGAGGAGCTGGCAAGTTCTGATTGGTGTGTGACAGTGGTGGGTAAAACCAGTCTTGTAGTCACAGCAAGTTATTTTAGTAAATGTTAGATAAAACTGGTTTTAGGCTACAACAGGCAGTTTTAGCAACTAGGTTTGTAGAGAATTAGATTTTTGAAGCAATGCTATGTGCCCTGAGTGCCTTTTTTCCCCTGGCTTGTCTATTCTGTTTTAGTTGCATATGACAAGAATGACCCCATTTGTTTCATCAATTTTTACAGATCAGAGAAAGTTTAATTTTCTTTTGGGTAAAGCTAATTAGTAAATACGGATGGTGTATGGTCTACTCTTCACCTTCACTCTTAAAGCCCCACCCCGTTTTATTTTGGCAGCTTTTAGTTCAGACTTTTCCCTGTGGCAACAGTCTTGAATAAAATAGCCATTGTCTGTGTGACATTGTTCAATGCAGTTCTTGCTCTGCCAGAAGGTACTTCATCTTTCCAGTTACATCTTTATGGACTCCCAGTTTTATATTTTGTTCAATAAGTGATAATCTCCTGTTTCGGTACTCAAATTGTTTCAGATTTGGACATGAAAGTCCTCTCAAAGTGCCATGTCTATCTTTGATCTCCAAAATCATTTTCTGGCTTAAGGTTAAAAAAAAAAAAAAAAAAAAAAAAAAACTCAGCAGAATACCTGTAACCATTTTTGCCAGTGTTTGAAGTGGGTTTTATGTGTAACCTGATTCATAAGAATAAATTAACCAGACACATACAAAACTTCAACTTTGTTTAATTAAAAAAATTCTTTGTTTCATCCTTAATAATCTTATTTTCTGTTTCCCTATTATCTAGGACATTAATTTAGTGTATTTCTTTTCCTACAAATCCATTTTGTTTCTGTGTAGCATCTAGCTGTTGCTGTACTGTCATCACTGAGGTAAGCACATTCTTCACTCCCTTTCATGGCAAACCTGCAACAAAGAGATTCACCATTATATAGTCATGTGATTTCTTCCTTGCCCACTGACAGCTTTAAACAAAAATTCTACTTGTCTAAAGTGCTGAAAGGTGTACTATGGCACAGTTCTCTCTTGCTAGTGTTGCGATACCTATACTACTTTGGATAAAAAGAGTTTCTTTTCCAAGAATTTGTATATGTTAAACTGGCATTAGGTTAGTTACATGTAATCAGTGGAGCTACCAGTTCACATAAACCAATGGTTTTCAATTAGGGGTGATTTTGCTTCCAAACCAAGAAACACTTGACAATATCTGGAGATGTTTTTTATTGACACGAGTGGAGGAAGAGGTTGAGCAGGGTGGACAGTTTCTGTCATCTAGTGGGTAGAATCCATGGATGCTGCCTATATCCTACAATGCACAAAGAAAAGTACCCCGTTTCCATGACAGAGAAATATTCAGTACAAAATATCAGTAGTGTTTCTATTGAGAAACTCTAACATAAGCTAAGTGGCTCAGGGACTGAGAGTCCCCATTTAGGGTTTGTACACACATTATCCAAATTATAACGCTAAGATATGAAGCCCAGGACAAATTGCATAATAGTGAAATTGCAAATGAAACCAGATTAAAATGAACATCAAATCGAAATTGATCTGTAAAAGACATCAGAAAATAGGCAAAAAAAGTTTATAAGAAGACGCATATAATTGGACAAGATAGTTTATAATCAGACAAAAGTTTAAATTGGGATAGAGGGAGTTGTGTATATGACTCTCAGGTCTTTATTTTCGAAATAGCCAACTAGGGGATTTGTTTCCTTATATCTTAATTTCCAACCTTCCTGGTTGACTCCTTAAATAAATCTCAATATATACTCAATCTCTCCTTCATCTTGCTAACATGTACAAAAATATTGGGCTCTAGAGAAATTTAGCTAAAGCATAAGTCCTAGAGAAGGCTGCACTGTCTAAAATTAAGTGATTCCAGGAAGAAAGAAACTCACGATTTCTTAAATTTAGTTCCATCTACCCATTGTCCTGTTCAATTTTTTGCCATCTTCAGCCCAATCCAGTGATCAGAACTTCATTTGTATCGCCTAAGGAAATCCTTTAGAGACAAAATTAATTTCAAAATCATACATGTCAATTTTTACTACAACCTATTGTGTACCTCTTGTTTTGCAGGTTGTGAAGTGCAGGGCAACAACTGTTCAACTCCTGGCTTCACTAGAAAATAGCTATGGAATTTTTTTTAACTACTTTATTTTTTCTCTGACCTTCAGTTTTCTGACTTGTGAAACAAATATGTGAGATACTCTTTGGATATGATTCTAAATTGATAAATGTTTAATTTGAATATCTATCCCCTCACAATTTTCAAATTGTAAGCTACAAGAAAGCCAGGGTTTGAAATTGAGCCCTTGCACAGCATTTCTAATTACCAGATATTTATTATACTATTTGTCCACTTCCCAGTAAACAGTAGTAGTTTCATTTTAGTCTTATGTCTTACTTCAGTTTATCTTCCCAAATTACATATGTAAACACACACACACCCCCTCATATATCCAGCTTCTTTAGAATCTAATTATCAAATTTTATTTTTCTGTTAAACATTTAAATTTCCAAATACATCATTCAGAAATAAATACAATGTTTTTTCCCTGACATTTCTCCTGCTGATGCATTGTTTAACTTACTAATACCCTCGATCTTTTTCTTTAATCATAGAATTATATGAGAAACTCCTTGAGGCTCCTCTGCTGCTAAATAGCTTGGAAATTATAAGCTTCACATTGTATCACTCTACTTTTGAATTTAAGATAAATAGAAAGGAGTTAGGCCAAATCACAACACTATGATCAAATCCCATCTACCCAACAATGACACCATTTTAGTATTTGGCATTTTAGTACCTCATCTTCACAGCATTGCATAAACCAGTTTGAAAAAAATTAATTAGTTGGGCTAAGTTTGGATTTACAAATAAACAGATTAGTAAAAACACTGTCATACATTCAAAGGCCTTCATTTATAGTGAGGAAAATAATGTAAACACAATGTTAGAAAATATTCTACTAGATATGGAGAAGTTATGAGTGTAATGAATATAATGTGAAATTGGAATTTACAGAAAAAAAAAAAAAAATGAGTAAGGGAAACTTTGATACAGGATGTGCCCCAAGAGAGGAGTAGAATATTCCATGTAAATGCAGATGTCCAAGGAAAAGAGGGTAATTCACAGTCTAGACTCAGGAAAGAACTTTGGGAAAGGCTTCACGAGAGAGCTTGAGTGGTCCTGGTGACAGAGAACTGGAGCTGTGTTTCCCAGGCCTGCTCTATGAAAAGTGTTAACATTATTTGCTCAGTAAAAGTTTGCCCCATTTTAGCCCTTTGTTAGAAGTGAAATAATTCTAAATAGGTAGAAATAGATATAAAAGTATTTTGTAAGACAAACTCTATCTCATATTATTTTGTAATTAAAATGTACATTTAAACTATTTTAAATAATCCATTAAAATTCTTATGTACATTTCTTCTCCACTCTACAGACACCTTTACTTCATTCTGTTGGTCACTTAAATTTTGCCAGTGTATATATTGCATAGTAGTAACCCGTGATCTTCAAAATATATTAGGATATTTTATGATCAGTGTTTTTTCTTCATCCAAACAATACAAGCATTCTTCCCTGATACATTTGAAGATTTCTCTTAAGTTTAAAACAGATTATTTTTATGTACTTCTGGTCTTTACATTCCATGATCCTCACTATTTAGTCAGCCTTCGCTGACAATATTCCTATACAAAATAAGTATAGTGACTATACTTATTTTATTCACTATACTTATTTATACTATATTTTGTATAGTATATAAGTGTATATACTATACACTTATATACTATACAAGATAAGTATAGTGAATATACTTATTTTAATATTGATTGTCTTTACATTTCTTTGTCTTTCCTTTTATTAACATTCATCATTTTTCCATCTTGCTGCTTGTATAGCTTTTTTCCCCCCAAGGGGAACTGTAAGGAACAGTCAGAGGATTTCTCAGAATGTTCATTTTCAAAAGTCTTGCAAAATTCAGCAGCAACACTATTGACTAAAGAAGCCCTATGATGTTAAGCTTGCACCTTAATTCTTGATTTACAGTATCTCCTAATCCATCTAGCTTTCAACATTTTATAACCTTTTGTTTCTTGCAAAATAGTTTTGTTTCCTTGCACTGACCTATAAACTGGCCCTGCCTGATTCACATGCATTTAAATTTGAACCAATCTTAGAGGCCGGTTAGCTCAGTTGGTTAGAGCGTGGTGCTAATAAATTTGAACCAATCTTGAGGCAGATTGCATAAATAAACTTTGTTTACCACAAAGGCAACACACAACTGTCTTTTAACAATGTGGACTCTTGTGCTATCCTGCTTTTCACTGAAATACTTCTCAATGGCAAATTATTTGCAAAAAATATTTTTAATCAAGCTATATTACCTCTTATATTTTCTTTTCATTCTTAAAGAGACCAAACAAAGGTAAGTAAAAATGTACGTTTACAATATAAGTGACCAGGGGAAAGAACAAATTTCACGAATGCAGAGGTGCGGTTTTATAATCCCATTTTAAAGTTCTTGGAAAGTCTCTTTACTCATAAAGATTTTGTCATGTAAATCAAAATTTATTCAACAAGGATTCGTTAGACTTTTCATTTGTACCTGATTTTATGCAGTAATGATAAGGATAAAATTTCAGAGAAGACATGGTCATGCTCACTGAAAAGTTATACTCTGGTGTAGGAGGAAACTTTTGATTTTCCTCTTTATTGCATTACTAGTGGAGAGTGTTCTAATGGAAGCCGCATGGGACCTCAGAGACAGGCAGCAAAACACAATGGGGAAGTCAGAGCAAAGTTTCTCTCAGGAAGTAGAATGGAGAATCCCCTCCTTCCTCAGACAGTTTTTCTTTCTTGGCGGAGTACTGGCTCTTAAAAGATTTCCAAACATTATCAAGCTCTTCTATATACACTCTTTAAAATACAAAGATAGTTACTAAGTCTACTACTTGATGTCAGTCTTACATTCTTCAAACAAATTATCACTAGGTTTTTTACCTTTATGTCACGTGGCATATTCTGAACACCTTCAATATTCTACATAGATAGACATGAGTGAAAAGACTTCAAAATTTTAATGGTATTTGAATATTTCTAATGTTCCAACTCAAGATAATTCACAAAGAATGTAAAGTAAATTACTTACCATTTCTTCTTTGCTGTCGATTTTAGTTAGGTCAGCATGTTGAGTGGAACAGTTGTATTTACTTGAATTTCAATCTCCTTCTTCTTTAGAGAAATAATAGCATTTGTTTTGGAAACCAATCCAATCATATGGGCAAAATCTTTGAGAATCTGGAGTTAGTTTAACTGGAAATGAAACAAATATATATCTTAAGGACCACATAGAATAATAGGTATTTTGAGATCACTGGACACAGGATTTTAATGTAAAATATTATGGTCACTATGAAATTTGGACAACTATCACATGACAGGTTGAAAAAATTTTATGCCTTGTCGTGTTAGGTCAAATGACAGTAGTTAAGGATATATCAGGGAATTTACATTTCTTTCAACTTCAACTTCAGTGATATATAGACCTTCCAGGAGTCACCAGAATTATTCTACTTGAGTAGGGTACTTTTTCCATTTCTGGGTAAATGAAACAAAATTAAATTCTAGCGTTATCTAAGAGTAATCCAAATAATAATTTGTATTAATCAGTAATGAATCTAGATACATGATTTAATCTGCAAAGAAGTAACAAAAAGAATAAAACAAAATACAAAGTAAGTTGGATTGTTTGTAGTCAGCTAGGTATCACCATCACCGTATAGTTCTGTGCTAGCCAATGAATGGAACTCACGTGAGATTTGGAAATAAAGAAGATATAATTTCTGGAGACCATGAGCATAGGAACTTCACAGGTCTTTCCATGTATTCCTCTACTGCAGTCTTGTCAGCTTCTTAGGCTTTCTTCCAAATGCGTTAGTGCATTATGCCAATATTATTAGTCATCATTTCTCTTTCAGCTGCACAGCCTCAGTCTTCAGTTATGCATCAGTCCCAGAACTTCCCATATTCATGTTATCCCTAATTTCTATATTAAAGCCTTATTCTCATAATATGTGTTTGTTTTTTGGAACACACCCAGACTGAATCAGTTTTTGGTACTAAACATAATTCTAAGGAAACAGACCTTGAGGATGAGATGTGGTGTTAGTTTTTCCATATTCACTTTAAAGGCATTGATCCAACTACCAGTTAGAAATAGGATGCTGATGACAGTGGAGCACAGTGGCAAAATAATTAGTTGAATTATCACCTACAGTCATCTGGGGACAAGGGCCTATAGAAGATAAAATTTTATATGCATACACAGTGTGTGTCTATACGTATGTATATATGTATGTGTACAGATAAGTGTGTATATATCTATATACACACGTGCATATATAGCTCATATACTGTCTAATAAAAATTAGTGTTTGTATTACTCTTACAAAATGCTAGGATTTAATTTTATTTCATTTACCTAGAAATGGTAAAGGTGACCTACACAAGTAGAATAATTCTGGTGGCTCCAGGAAGGCCTATACATCACTGAAGTTGAAGTTGAAAGGAATATAAATGCCCTAATAAATCCTAAACTACTGTCATTTGACCTAATATGACAAAGCATAAAATTTTTTCAACCTATCATATGATAGATATACAAATTATTTTGCATTGACCATAATCTTTTACATTAAAATCCTGTCTGTCTTCCATAGTTTCAAAACACTGTAGCATCCAGACTTAGGGGATGCAACTAAAGTTGTGAGATGCAGCAACTCCCTTAAAGCTCACAGGAAAATTTATTGGCTTAAATTTATGTTTTTGAAACGATAAAGACTTTTTGAAATGATAATTATTCTATCTTACAAAGTTAATAATAGTGATAAAACCAAAGTAGAAAGACACAATTGAAAAAACAAAAAGAAGAGAAATCAATTGAATAAAAAGTTAATGCCAAACAGAAAAAAAATTTTAGTCATAAGATGAATTTTGTTGAATACTCTAAAATAAGATTGATCACTAGAAAAACTGATTTAAAACAATTTAAAAGTGAGAGTAAAAACACAAATCAGCAACACAAAGAATGAAAATGTAGAGAAATTTCTAGAACACAATTTAACATAACTGACAAAAGTAGTGTATCTATATAATACTATAACTATCTAACTAAAAAATTAAATCTTTAATTTAAAAAATTACACTAAAAGAAATCTCCCAGTCCAGATGGCTTCTGCAGAAATATTTCTAATCATTTAGGAAAGGCATAACACCAACGTTATACACACTCTTTCAGAAAATAGGAAAGGAGGGAATACTTTCCAACCGAATTTAAGAAGCCATTATAATCACATCAATACCTGACAATAGTATTAAAAGAAAGAGAAATTATAAGTCAATCTCTTATGAATATATGTGCGTATATCTTAAACAAAATACTATTCAGTTAATTGAAAAATGTTAAAAGGTTAATAGGTTATGATCAAGTTGAATCTATCACAGAAATTGAAGATTATCTTAATATCTAAAATCTGTGTAGTTCAACGTATTAGCAGAAAAAAGATATAAAGTATCTCAATAGATCAAGATAAAGCACTTGATATTTAAATTAAAGAGAAGTAGAAAGAATACCTTTAATCTGGGAAATATTAAAAACGTTTTCATTGATGTTAAGAATGAGACAAACATGTAAGCTGTCACTACTTATACTCAACCTTGTACTGGAAGCTATAGCCAGGAAAATAAGGGAATACAATGAATAAAAAAGGCCTAAGGGTTCTAATAGAATAAGTAAAACAATTATTATTGGGAGATAATCTAAATTTTTACATAGAACCTGCAAAAGAAACTGAAGACAATTTATGAAAATGAATAGTTAACTATAGCAAATTTGCTATATGAGGCTCATACAGATAATATATTAAACACATATAGACAATTTTTATATGCTAGCAACAGGCTGAATAGGAAAATAGAGGTAATAAAAATACTTCTGTGCTACTTACAATTGCATTATAGATCATTGAGTCTTTTAAAAATAAATTCTGAAAATGATGTGTGTGAAATCTATTCTGAAAGCTATAAAAAATTGCTTGCAGAAATTATGGAACACCAAATGAATATTTTAAATGTACAATTCAATATTAAGATAATGATTCCATGAAAATTGACTGTGGTATATTGAAATCTCAATCAAAATTACAGATAATTTATATGGCAGCATAAAGGATCTAAAATGCTCCAGGCAAACTTGAAGAAAAAAATAAAACTTTTAAAAGATTTAAACAACCAGACATCAAGACTTATAAACCTGCTGTATTAAGACAGAACGATACAGATACAAAGATAGATAAAATAGACTAACTTAATATTATAAAATTTTAGCAAGAATGATCCTCAGCTACACAGTTGATTGATGACAAAGACCAGCTGTGGTTAAGTAGGGAAAGTACAGTCTTGTTAATAAGTTGTTTCAGGTTGACAGATTACCTAAATGGGAAAAAATGCATGCTAATATCTATCTCCTAATATTTATAAAATTCAGCTTTAAGAGGACTATATTTTGAAAGTGAAAGGAAAGCAGAAACCCTACAAAAATATTTTTATGTCTTTGAAGTGAAGTGAATTTCTTAAGAGTGAAAAATATATAGTGACAACAGACAAGAACTCAATTACACTACTTTAAAATTCGGAAGCTCTGTTGATTAAAAGGCATGATAAAGAGGGTAAACTTAAGCTTCATAGTTAAAAAAGATATTGGCAATACCTCTAAACTACAGTCTCATCGAGAATATTAAAGAACACTTATACTCTTATGAACCAAGCAGAAAAAGAGAGCTAACATTCTAAAATATGGACAAAGTATTTAAACATTCCCATCAAAAATATTACATCTAAATCAACAGTAATTATGAAGGTATCGAACAGTATTGATCATCAGAAGACTGTCAAAGCCAAAATTGGGTAACATGCACTCATCAGAATGGCAAAAATTCATAAAACCAGCAATAAAGTAATGACGTGGCATGGAGCTATTGGCATTGTCATGCACTTCTGCTGAGATCATCTACTATTTATGGTAAATCATACTTGGGTTAATCTGTGAATATTCTGTGCTTAATAATTCTTCTTATAAGTAAATATCATATTATATCCAGTATTCATTAAAAGGCAAAAAATATAAAATATGCAGTTGTTCAAAACCACCCAAATTGCAATAGTCAAAATGTGACACAATCCAAATGTTGATCAAAAGTGAAAAGATATGTATGGTGGTATATAAAAGACATAAATGGTGGTATATACATAACAGTGAATGCACTGTAAGTAAACATCTGATAAAACAGCCTCGGACCAACAGCTTATCTTCTGCTTTTGTACAACAACCAGCTAAAAATAATTATTTTTAGTTTAGATTATTTATTTATTTATTTTTTATTATACTTTAAATTGTGGGGTACAGGTGCAGATCCTGCAGGATTGCTACATAGGTATACACATGCCATGATGGTTTGCTGCCTCCATCTCCCTGTCACCTACATTAGGTATTTCTCTTAATGTTATCCCTCCCTAACCTCCCCACTCTCTGCTATTGCTCCCCTAGCCTCCAACCTCCCAACAGACCCCAGTGTGTGATGCTCTCCTCCCTGTGTTGTCCATGTGTTCTCACTGTTCAACACCCACTTATGAGTGAGAACATGTAGTGTTTGCTTTTCTGTTCTTGTGTCAGTTTGCTGAGAATGATGGATTTCAGATTCATCCATGTCCACGCAAAGGACATGAACTCATCTTTTTTTTTTTACGGCTGCATAGTACTCCATGGTGTATATGTGCCACATTTTCTTTATCCAGTCTATCCTTGATGAACATTTGGGTTGATTCCAAGTCTTTGCTATTGTAAAGAGTACCTCAGTGAACATACCTGTGCATATATCTTTATAATAGAAAGATTTATAGTCCTTTGGGTATATACCCAGTAATGGGATTGCTGGGTCAAATGGTATTTCTATTTCTAGATCCTTGAGGAATTGCCACACTGTCTTCCAAAATGGTTGAACTAATGTATACTCCCACCAACAGCGTAAAAGCCTTCCTATTTCTCCATATCCTCTCCAGCACCTGTTGTCTCCAGATGTTTTAATGTTCACTATTCTAACTGGCATGAGATGATATCTCAATGTGGTTTTGATTTGCATTTCTCTAATGATCAGTGATGATGAGCATGTTTTCATATATTTGTTGGCCACATAAATGTCTTTTTAAAAGTGCCTGTTCATATCCTTTGCTCACTTTTTGATGGTGGTGTTTTTTTCTTGTAAATTTATATTAGTTCTTTATAGATTATGAATATTAGCCCTTTGTCAGATGGGTAGCTTGCAAAAATTTTTTCCCCTTTCTGTTGGTTGCCAGTTTAATGATTGTTTCTTTTGCTGTGCAGAAGCTGTGGAGTTTAATTAGATCCCATTTGTCTATTTTGGCTTTTGCTGTCATTGCTTTTGGTGTTTTGGTTCTGAAGTCCTTGCCTATGCTTAAGTCCTGAGTGGTATTGCCTACGTTTTCTTTTAGGGTTTCTATGGTGTTAGGCCTTATGTTTAAATCTTTAATCTATCTGGAGTTAATTTTTTGTATCAGGTGTAAGGAATGAGTCCCGTTTCAGCTTTCTGCACATGGTTAGCCAGTTTTCCCAACACCATTTATTAAACAGGGAATCCTTTCCCCATTGCTCGTTTTTGACTGGTCAAAGATCAGATGGTTGTAGATGAGTAGCATTGTCTCTGAGGCCTCTATTCTGTTCCATTGGTCTATATCTGATTGATTGACAAGTATACTCAACAAACCAGGCACTGAGCTGAAAAAGGGATTGTTTCACAGTGGGCCTTAAGGCCCACATAAATCCCTGTACAAAAATCGAGAAACAGAGACAGAAAGTGACTCTCCTAAGGCTTGAAAGTGAGTGGCTGACTAACTGGCAGAGGACAGGAAATCAAATCCAAATCTTCTGACCTCTAATTTCAGAGGGTGCACTGCCTTCCCAAGGCCCAATTTTACAGTTAAATGGCTTAACAAGGGCCTTACTGGATTGAAGTCAACATTAAAAGACATTAGATTCCATCAGCACAGTCTTTGGCCCCTTGTCTCTAATGAGAATTTGCCCAGTTAAAATTTTAACATTGGGTCTAACCTGAGGGATCTTGACTTTTGGCCTGAAGCTCTTGAAAAGGCTTGATTAACTTAGGGGTTCCTAAGTCAACCTGGGATTAATTTTAATATAAAACATATAAATGCGTGTTTTTTTCACTGATATTGTAATGTAGATTGGAGGTCTTTCCTCTAGGGATAAAACTACGGACTAATTTCCCAAAGTCTTCCTTGCATAAATAACATATTGACTCCGATTTCTAATTTTGCTTTTTTCCAAGTGGTTTAAGAGCTTAGAGACATTTGCTGAGTAACATGGGTGCAGGATCCTTCTAAGATTTTTATTCTCCCTCCAACTTTTTTTACTGCTATCTTCTTTATAACTAATTCATTGGTGACTTCTGTAGCACTCACTGTTATCAATTTTTTTTCCCAAAACATTCTACTTTTATATACACAGCAGTTGTAAGAGATGAGATGTCAGGTACGTAGAAGAGTACCTAACACACAGTAAGTACTCAGTGAATGTTAGTCATCTATTTTTTCTCATTGATATTTCATTTATGTAACAATTAAATTACTCAATTACAGTAACAAATTTAACTGGTCCAAACCAGTTTAGGAATTCATGCAATTGGCTCTTGGTATGCTTTCAGTCCAAACAGAGGGAAACAAATTATAGTGGCGTGTAAGACAACCATCACAAAAACATGCAGCAGTAGTTGCCAGTAGTATGTTTTGCAGAAGGAATGGAGACCAGCAGGTAAGTTAAATGGAGGTCACTTAAGAGAGTTGCTTCTTTGATGAAGCTCTAACCTCTCCCCTGTAGACTCTATTCCCAACCAGGGCTGATGCTTAATGTAGCACAGGCTGTGGCCCGCACAAAGTTACCCAGCTGAGAGGGTGAGTGGGGGGTTGGAACCCATCCATGCTCCAAAGGAAGAGACACCTTTCCCTAATTCACACATCCATTCTCCCTCCTTCTTCCCTCACCCTGCCTCCTACTCAAGCCCACGCATTATTACATAGAACACAATTAGTCAGGTTAAAGAACTGTCAATGATGCTCTCATTAAAAACAACAGCACAGTCAAACAGAGAGCATGCTTGCATATGAAATGTGATTAATTCTTTCAGACATGGCTCATGATGACTGGGGCCACACCATCAGGACAGCAGCTCTGCTCTGCACCGAGCCTGTGTGCCTGGCCACACCCCAAAATGCTTCATACTCTCTCATTTCACCCTCAGAGGCAGACAAGAGGACTGCAAAGGACTCATGTGTCTCCCATGCTCTCTGAAAAGGACTCCCATTTCTCTTGGGGACCAAAAGTAACAACAAAAGTAGCTTTTCATTTGTAGAGTACACAACTTTTTCAAAGTACAGAGCTAAAACTGTCCCTGCCACGGAATGTTTTCTCATCTGTTTGTGTCCTCTCTTATTTCCTTGAGCAGTGGTTTGTAGTTCCACTTCACATCCTTTGCTAGTTGTATTCCTAGGTATTTTATTCTCTTTGTAGCAATTGTGGTGAATGGGAGTTCACTCACAATTTGGCACTCTGTTAATGGTATATAGGAATGTTTGTGATTTTTGCACATTGGTTTTGTATCCTGAGATTTTGCTGAAGTTGCTTATCGGTTTAAGGAGATTTTGAGCTGAGATGATGGGGTCTTCTAAATATACAATCTTGTCATCTGCAAATAGAGACAATTTGACTTCCTCTTTTCCTAACGGAATACTCTTTATTTCTTTTTCTTGCCTGATTGCTCTGGCTAGAACTTCCAATACTATGTTGGATAGGAATGGTAAGAAAGGGCATCCTTGTCTAGTGCCAGTTTTCAAAGGGAATACTCTCAGTTTTTGTCCATTCAATATGATATTGGCTGTGGGTTTGTTGTAGATAGCTTTTATTATTTTGACACACGTTCCATCGATACCCAGTTTATTGAGAATTTTTATCATAAAGGCTTGTTGAATTTTGTCAAAGGCCTTCTCTGCATCTATTGATATAATCGTGTGGTTTTTGTCTTTGGTTCTGTATGTGATGGATTGCATTTATAGATTTGCATATGTTGAACCAGCCTTGCATCCTGGAATAAAGCCTACTTGATCGTGATGGATAAGCTTTTTGATGTGCTGTTGCAATTGGTTTGCCAGTATTTTACTGAAGATTTTTGCATCAATGTTCATCATGGATATTGGCCTGAAATTTTCTTTTTTAGTTGAGTTTCTGCCTGGTTTTGATATCAGAATGATGTTGGTCTCATAAAATGAGTTGGGGAGGATTCTCTCCTTTTGTATTGTTTGGAATAGTTTCAGAAAAAAATGGTACCAGCTCCTTGTTGTACATCTGGTAGAATTCATTATGATACACAGTGGGAGAATTAATAGACCTAGGGTAAGACTATAATAAGTATTTACTCATGTCAGCCCTAAGTAAATACCAAATATTTCTGGTACTCATTTCTTAAAGAGATTTAAAAAATAATTCTTTTGCCAAATTAGTGACCATATTTTTTGTATCTGAGAGTAGGGTAATTTGCTTTAACAAGTATACTACATTTGAAGCAGCAGCTACACTTGGAATTATTGTTTGATTGAACTTGCAATAATCAATTGTCATCATCCAGAATCCATATAGTTTCTGTAAGAGCTACACTGGTGAATAAAATAGAGATAAATGGATACCAGCATCCTTGCATCTTTGAGGTATTTACGGGTGGCAATAACCTTTGTCATTCACTCTATAATTCAAAATTAGTTTGGGTTTGCTATCATGCCCAGTGGAGGGGAGGAGAACAGTTTCAGGAGCCTTGGTCTTTTTCACCACAGTATGTACCAAGCTGGCCAAGGAACCAGTGTCAACTTTATACCAATTCTTAAGTATGTGATACCCAATTGTGTATTCAAAGGCCAAAGAATGTCTTCTGGGTGAGGCCTTGGACCTACTGTGAACCAGACATTGGCAAGTACTCTATTACTGGGACTCCATAAGCTTCTACTCTAACGGGAGGGTCATGATCCTTTCTTGGGAATACTCTGGTGTTTAATCAATGAATTGATATTGAGTGGCCATGTAGCAGAAACAGAACCATTAGTGCATGTGTGTGTGTGTCTGTGAGTTGTGTGTGTGTGTGAGTTAAATAAATATAAATATATATATATATATATATGAAATAAGGAATATGATTATGGAGACTGGTAAGTCAAAATTCTGCAAGTGGGCATGGACATACTGGGTACCTAGGAAGGCTCGTGTTTCATTCAAGTGCAAAGTCTATTTATTGTCTGTAGAATCAGGAAAAGCCAATGTCGCAGATAAAGTCTGAAGGCCATTGCTGGAGAATTCTTTCTCACTCAGGGAAGATAAATCTTTTTGCTCTATTCAAGCCTCCAATTGACTCAATGAGGGGCAGTTACATTACAGCAAGGCAAATCTGCTTTACTCAAAGGCCACCAATTTAAATATGAATTCCGTCCAAAAACACCTTCACAGAAATAAGCAGAATGATGTTTGATCAAGTATTTGGACTCTTTGTGGCTCAGCCAAGTTGGCACAAATAAACTGTCACAGCTACTGAAGGAAAATCTGTCAGGTATTTTCTGAAAAACAAACAAACAAACAAAAAAGTTAAAAAAATTAAATTCTTTTAAAGCGATTCCTATTTTCACCAACTTGAGATTTGCTGATCATTTATTTTACTATTTTGTCCCATCTAACCATTGTTATTTGGACCCTATGAGTCAAATATGTCCGAAATAGCAAAATGACTATTTTAACTTTTTTTAATTTAAAATTTGAATTTTTATTTACCTAGAAATTTGTTTTGTTTTGTTAGAGATTATTTGGTTTATTTTACTTTTTCTCTTACTTGATTATAAAAAATATAAAGGAAGGGAGTACGTCTATCTTGTTCACTATTAAGTTTCTAATACACCGCATGCAAGTGGCAGATACACACAAGTCCATTTATTGGCAAGAGTAGAACACACTAGCTACCTTTATCTTGAAATACACAGAATTATAGCAATATTAACAAGCTTATGTCCATTTTCGTTGACCAACACATCCTGTGTGGTTTTAGACATCTGAGTCTGAATAAATTTTGACTATTTTTGGTCTTCCTTTTAGTTTCTTTTGGTATCTTGTGCCTAAGAGACATATCCAAGGTTGAGATTAATTTCCATTTTCTTTGTACTATCTTCTGGATAATAATATATTAAACATTTGAAGAGATGGAGAATGACGATGGCTATATGATGCTGAATTTCAAGAATCGTTGTAAATCCAAGCAGAAATCTAAAGGTAGGAATATTGCCCCTCATCTCCCCATTTAGTTTAAAATTGCATTATTCTTCTAGGAAGAGAATTATCTTTGAATATTTTTAACATCTTAAAATTGATCATAAGAAGAAATATAAAAATGATCATAAATTGAGATAGATTATTTAGATTCATGAAAGCATCAACAATAAAAACGCAGCATTTTCAGAGCCATGAGGTAAGAGAAATGCTAATATGACAATGTGTAATCCTGCGTGTTGTAGCATAAGAAAGAATATAACTTTCAAAGAAAAGGCTGAAAACTGTGTTTTTACAGAAACTTCCTCCTACAAAACTTAAAGTTTATGGAAACACTTATGTTGGTATGGTATCTATGAAAACATGTTTCATGAAGTTGCCTATTACAGTTGGAAGGTAAGATTTAGTGGTGGTGGTGGGAGTAACAATGGTCTTGTAGTGTTTTACAGCTTAAAAAAGCATATATATATTAGTTTTGATCTTCATAAAAGCTCTATAGGATTGGTAGAACAATCCACTGGGAATGAGAGAAGAGGGAGAAAAAAAAATGTTAATCTTTGCTTCTTAGGGCTGCTCTGTGGTTGTTTTTTGCTTTCTAAGGTCTGTTACAGATTCTGTAGACAAGTTTGATAAACAACATGCTAGTGCCTGAATTCAATTTGTCTAAAAGGAATTTTGAAAACAATCTTGTTGAAATAGTCAAGACTTAAGTTAAGATGACATAGGCCAGATATTCACAGCCACAGTGGCAGTTCTGCCATATGTATCGAACATTCTGGTGTACTATCTCATTTTATATCTAGCAAATGCAAACATCCCCCATCCCAAAAAAAAATAATAATAATAATGCTTTTGTCATTATCCGAAGACTCAGGATCTTTTTATGTTTTAATATCATGAAACAAATGTTTACTTTTTCAATAGTAACTTACTTCCAGGCAGCAAAAGCTAGTGCCAATGGTGTTAAATTTACTGAGTCAGGCCAGGCACAGTGGCTATTCCTGTAATCTCAGCACTTTGGGAGGTGAGGCAGGTGGATCACCTGATGTCAGGGGTTTGAGAGCAGCCTGGCCAATATGGTGGAACCCTGTCTCTACTAAAAATACAAAAAACTAGCTGTGTGTCATGGAGTGTACCTGTAATCCCAGCTACT
This sequence comes from Alouatta palliata, assembly GCA_004027835.1. Classification (NCBI taxonomy): domain Eukaryota; kingdom Metazoa; phylum Chordata; class Mammalia; order Primates; family Atelidae; genus Alouatta; species Alouatta palliata. Next base: position 62,840 of record PVKV010004572.1, read on the forward strand.
TGAGAGGCTGAGCAGGAGAATCACTTGAACCAGGGAGCGGAGGTTGCAGTGAGCTGAGATCATGCCACTGCACTCCAACCTGGGTGACAGAGTGAAACTCCATATAAAAAAAAAAAAATGAGTCAGACCCTATAGCCCACAGACTAAATGTACAGCTCTGGGAAGAAGCATTTAGTCTTCTTAAATCTCAGTATATTGATTTATAATAAGAAAAATCTACCTAATGATGCTTTTATGTGGATGTTAAACTAAATTTACTATTTTTAATTTATAAACTACTTTTTAATACACAAATATGTATGGAGACTTAAAATCTGAGTATTGATACATAAAATATAAGATAATATCCATTTAAATTATAAATGAAGGATAGGGGTGGGAAAATAAATCGGGCCAGAAAGGTTACTGTAGGAATGTTTGTTCTTGCCATACATTTGCTTCTAAGCTTCCTTGTTATTATTGAGATAACGGAAGCCTGACTAGTTTTTCAATTCTCATTGTGTATAAGATAAAGTGACACCTATTTCTTAAGATAGATATAATTAATCTTGATCCTAATTCAGAAAAAAATATTTTCCTGAGTTCTCGTGAAGCACACAAAATAATACAATTATTGTTCTTGCAAAAGTAGCATTAAAAGATTTTGAAGGGCAATTTCTTCATATAGCCCCATGTAAACCAATGGCATCTAGCCAAACATTGCTAGGACAGGCCAGCATACTGTGCTTCAGGTACTCAGCTCTCTGCTCACTGGCTTGATATAGTATGTAAATCCCGGCTTACATAAAAATATTAACTTTTGATCTATTGTTAGGTTTTTTATACATCTTATTTGGCAAGGACTTTAAAGTCTCCCTCCCTGGCATGTACGAAATGAGCACTTGTTCTTTATTACCAGTTAAGTGCAGATCCATATACCTATGATTGGTATTTCCTCATAAAATTACAGAAATGTATTTTGATGATTTTCAGTTAAGTAGAAATCTTTCCATATTTCCTTGAACAGCAGAAATATCTACAGGTAAGAAAAAGAAAGAAAACTATTTGGACTTAGTAATACAGACAATTGAGTGGTAAATTTCAAAAGGTACACTACGTATAGTATATTCTCTCAGTGTATACTATAGAGCTAATCAGATTCAGTAAATCCATAAAACCTATTGAAGTAAGGCATCCACACAGTAATTAGATATGAAAAACAGTACTCTTATTATGACTTAGAACACACATTTTTTGTGAAATGTACAACCAAGATGATGAAATTAAGGGCTCGCTTATAGATAAAATAATAAAAGCTAGGGAATAATTATCAGAGTATCTCAAACTACTTTGCTTTCTCTTTGACCACCAGCCTGGCAAATTAGCTAGAATGATTCTAGATTGAGATACTAATCATATGATGTCTGCATGTAAAGGAACCTGCCATAATTTTGTGAAAAAAGTGTATACATCTAATTTATTCAAAAGTGCTAATATATAGAAGAAAGTAGATAAAATTGAAAGAGGATTATATATATATATATAAATATATATAAATAAATATATATATATAAATATATATACATATATGTTCCTGTTTACCCTCTCTAGAGGTTACTTTCTTCCTCTGTAAGGAAACTATTCTTGTCAACTCTAATGCAATGAAATACTATAGCATAGATTCCTTATAAGTATCATTAATTGGAGATCCAATACCGCCTAGGCTGAAACTGATTCCTGTCTAGGAAGCCAAATCCAGAAAAATATAATGTATTATATGTATATGGTGAAATAAAATGTGAATATTCCCAGTACAGTGACTAGTATGTACTAGAACTTTAATAAATATTTCTTTCCCTCTTTTATTTCTTACAGTGAGTCACTAAATTGAGTAAAACACAAAATTGTGCCTGACATAGATATGTATATTCTATATGTTTTTTCTGTATAATTTACACATATAAAATAATGTATTATATATTTACATTGCATATATTTATATTTTATGTATTAATATGCTATAATAAATATATATAATTTCTATAACTATATGTCATATTTATTTGTATGTATAATATATATGGAATTTAAGACATCATTTTTAGGTCTTCAAAAGCACCACCAAATAATTAACAAAGCCATTGCAATACAATCCAAAACATTAAATAATAATAGTATCTCCTTGGTTTGGGATTATCGACTTCTTTATCTTTAAATGTTCATTTCATCATAAATTCTAATGACATATCTAAAATGAACATGAATAATCTCTGTAATAAAAACGAAACAGAAAAATATTTATAAAGTGAAAAACCACAAGAATTTTAAAATTCATGGAATAAAATTCAACATTTCAGATTTCTCCCTGTATCCACAATGTTATTGTCTTCTGCTCTTATTTGGATGCGTTGGGATCCTTATTTTCATTATGACAGTGACTGGCCTGTTCTGGCGTGAGTAATGAATTTTTATGTCTTTGAACATTTTCAGAAGATAAACGTTGATCCTTCATTCCTCTTAATGCCAGGATAAGATATATATTATAGCCCAAAATTGGTGAATTAAACTGATCAGCGGTATATGTCATATTATTGAATTTAAAAAAATAAATGCTTAAATGCAAAATTAGTGTTTATTCTGCATCTTTTCTTATAAAGAACCCCCAACAGAGGTTGACTTTATTATCTTATAATAAAAATTTAGTAATTTTTTTTTCTAAAAGAGTATATGCTCATTGGTATTGCTTTGTGAGATCACTGTTTAAGTAGTTTTTCTAAGACCCCTTTGAAACCATTTTAGGTAGACTTCCAGATTTTTTCTTCCTGAAGTGGTATTTATATGTGTATACCGTAGCTACACTATTTGAACAACCAAAGAAATTCATAGTTTCTTTTATTTTTTTGTCTTGTTTTTAAGCTTGTGAGCTAAAATGAGTACTGTCTTACATGTAACATGACAGGAAATAGATTTTAGGGGCTTTTGAGATGAGATTTCTAAAAATAGGTGAGTCCTAAAGCAACTTCTTTAGGGTAGAAGATTCTTTACTTCTCAGTAAGAAGTATTTTTATATTGGGCAATTGGGGAATTTTGTGTTTTTCCTGATACAACATGGGAAAATATCAGACTTTTCTCAGACCAAATATGTATTCTACTTAATATGTTTTTTCTCTGAATATCAATCATGTACCTCAAATGTGTTCAATGCTATATTGAAATCAATTACTAATAACCTGAAAATTTTCACTTATTTAACATTCAATGTTAAATGATTATTTTTTAGTTCTTCTGAATCTAAGTAGGTATTGCTTTCTGTTAACCAGCAATTCTAAGAAGTTGAATTCAGTGTACTAATTATTATGGCTCTAAAAATACTCCTAAAATTCAGGAGTAGATAGTTGCTTGTTAGACACTGAGTATGATCTTTACAGACCAACACGCTCTCTTGTAAATCAGTTTTCTCTTCAGCAAAATATAAATGATAAAATGACATAAATGATGCAATCATTTTATTTTTAAAGAGAAACGCTATTGGGAAGAAATCAATAAAATTTGACATGTTGATGAATTACTAGTTGGAAAAATATTTTTTCTAGCCATATTTTTTATTCTAATAAATTAGTAACAATTACAATATGTGTGTTTCCATAAAATTTGTCCTTGGATTTTGACCCATTTAAAATTTTCCATGGCTTCCAGTCAAAATGTAGTATTGATCATGAATATTTATATCTCCTCTCTCCCAAGAATCTATCCTTAGAACAAGAAATGATAACAAAACAGAATAAATTAATCAAAGCACATAGAATGGAAAGGGGAGAAATGTTTAAAGAAAGTGAAAGCTGGATAGAATAATGCTATTGGATAAATCAGTGGAGAGAACCTTAGTTAAAGCGTAAAAGACAGCTGCAGTGTAGATGGAAGCTGTTTATCATGGCTAAGCTCAGTCAGGGCTCCATTCAGAGAGGAGAGTCAGAGGGTAAACGAAGGTCTAAAACAAGGTAATTCTTGAATACCTACAATGCTTATTGGCAATTAAATTTTAAAATAAAATAATCTTTGAAACCCAAAAAAAAGAAGCAAAGTAATTAAGTGAAAGACTTTCTAAGCCATGCTCTTTTAGATTGGTGCTTTGTCAATTTATTGGTCCATTTACACAGTGGCTTTTGCCCCTATATCATGCAAATAAAATAAAATAAAATAAAATAAAATTAAAATAACTCTAAAACAGTGACATATATAGATAGAGCTAGCTACAGCTTCTGCTTTATGGACTAGTGGTTGGTGCAATAAGTTGTATACTCCCTTGTTTTAGTTCTGGAGTGAGAGAGAAGAGTAGTATATAGGTCTACTATGTAGCTTGGCTATTTCTTGTGCCCTTTCTTCTGAAAAGTCATGATAGCTAACCAAATATCCCAGAGCATAGAGCAAAATGTCACAAGAAAAACCTGTAAATAAATATAAGAGGCTATCTGAGACAGAAAACCAAAATTCACCTGTTAATCCAGGAAGGTCAATAGCTCTCTTAACCAGCTTCCAGAAGAAGAAAATACATGAAAAAAAAAAAAAGTAGACATAAAATAATGAAAAAGTAATATAAACCATTTTTCAAGAGTAAAAGGGAAACCAAAAAACATGAGTTTTCAGCTTATAAGAACCCACTAAGTTCAGAACAGGACACAAAAATAGATAATACATAGAAAGAGATGATAGATAGATAGATGATAGATAGATGATTTCAGAACACTGTGAGTAAAAACATAATCCTAAAAGAAGGTTTTACATAAATAATTAGTTTTCCCCCAAAGCAAATTAGCATCAGTTTTATTATTATTATTTTTTATTTTTTTGAGACAGAGTTTCATTGTTATTGCCCAGGCTAGAGTGCAATGGCTCTATCTCAGCTCACTGAAACCTTTGCTTCCAGGGTTCAAGCGATTCTCCTGCCTCAGCCTCCTGAGTAGGAGGCTTGCAGGCATATGCCACCATGCTGACTAATTTTGTATTTTTAGTAGAGACAGGGCCACCCCATGTTTGTCAGGCTGGTCTCGAACTCCTGACCTCAGGTGATCCACCTGCGTTGGGCTCCCAAAGTGCTGGGATGACAGGCGTGAGCAACCATTCCCAGCTAGCATCAGATTTTTAAATGTACCTAAAAACACTCTACTGTACCAATACCTTCAAAGTTATTAGCAATCTTGATTTTAACTTAGATTTAAAGCAAGAGTAATCAAGTAAATATTTTTCCTAGTCATTCTTTCAGAAAAACCACAGCAAAAAAGAACATGGGAGGTGGGTGGCTAATTTTAGATAGAATGAAGCTAGCTCAAGAATGTAATTAAAAGACTTTTCAAATTAGCAAGTGTTCTGTGTTCCTAGCCAGCAATGAATTCTGTCCATATGTAAACAAACTATAAATAATGCAGCTAGGAAGCTGAAGGAACTTGATGAAATGGTCGAAAGATTTGTTTTGGTCTGCAACAAGGACAGATAAGGTCAAGACTAGGTGCTGGAGCTCACGCCTGTAAGAACATCAATTTAAAAGACCATGAAAAAAAGAAAATAATATACAAAAATGTAACATCATATGTGAAGTCTAAGATTGCACATATTATTTAGAATTGTGATTTGCACTTAAAGGAGGAAAAACAGATATGGTGAAAAGTAGTTAAATCTGGGGAAGAGGAGTGGACCCATAGGAGAAGAGAAACTCACAATTTTTATTAGCATGCCTTCATTTTGTGCTGGTACTTTATTCTCATGTATCTAGATTGCTTTTCATTTTTAAATGTTTCTAATATCTTTTCTTTGCACTGAGTACAGATAAAAAAATGGATTTCTCTCAGAATGTAAATATCAGCAGTCTATCAGGTAATGCTCTTTTTGTTTGTTATGTGCTACTCTTAGGGATAAATGTAGTTTTGGCTTCCCTCTTCCTGCATTCACTCATGTTACACACTAAGCCAACAGCACCGATGAAGAAATGTATGGGACCGAAAAGGACATCCTCTTCCTCAGTGCAACTGCCGAGTATCAAATGGTTGAAAGGAAAGAAGGTTATGGTGATTTCTAGAAGGAAGAAAATAGGGTTTTTCCTAGTGAATCAACAACAGGATGATAGTGGATTTCCTGCCATACCTAACTTGCTACATACTTATCAAGCATCCAATGATAGGTGTGGTGTGTAGTGGCTGTGGGCTGTAGTGGGAAGCGTGTGGGCTTGGGATAGACCTATGTTTGAATCAAGAGATTTCAGCCAACTGGTCACATGAACTTAGGCAAATTAAACATCAGTTTTTTAAATTTTCAAATGGGGATATTATAATAATAATTATATCATAGAAAGTTTCATGTAGATTGAACAGATTGTGATGACTGATTTTCTATGTCAACTTGGCTAGGCCATACACCCAGGCAGTTTGTGAAATACCAGCCTAGATGTCACTGGGAAGATGTTTTAGATGAAATTGTATTTTACATTTGTAGATTTTGAATGAAATGGATTATCTTCCATAATGTGGGTTGGTCTTATCCGATCAGCTGAGTCTTAGAAAAACTACTGACGTCCTCAAAGAAAGAGGGATCTTGGCCTCCAGACTGCCTTCAGACTGAAGATATAATATCAATTTTTCCTTTCAGATTGAAGATATAATATCAGGTTTTTAACCTGATGGTCTATTCTATACATTTTGGACTTGCCTGCCCCCACAATTACATGAGCCAATACCTTACATCTCTCTCTCTCTCTTTTTTTTCCTCTCGCTCGAACACACACACACACGCATGCACACACACACACACACACACACACACGCCATTGGCTGTGGCTAAGGAGAATTCTGACTAATACACTAATACAGTGTGGAGGCACTATAGTGCAGTTAATGAGAACATAGGCTGTATATAAAAAAGGATGAGTTCATGCCCTTTGCAGGGACATGGATGAAGCTGGAAACTATCATTCTCAGTGAACTGACACAAGAACAGAAAATCAAACACCACATGTTCTCACTCATAACTGGGTGTTGAACAACAAGAACACATGGACACAGGAAGGGGAACACCACACACCGGGGCCTGTAGTGGGGTAGGGGGTTAGGGGAAGATAGCAGGGGGATTGGGAAGGCTAACATTAGGAGAAATACCTAATGTAGATGATGGGGGGAATAGATGCAGCCTACCACCATGACACGTGTATTTCTATGTAACAAACCTGAACTTTCTGCGCGTGTATCCCAGAACTTAAAGTACAATAATTAAAAAAGAAAAAAAGAACATTGGCTGTAGAACTAAGCTAGCAGGGTTAGAATTTCAGTCCTGATATTTATATGTTGTATCAGCACATAGAGTTAAACAATCTCTATATACCTCAATTTCTTCATCAGTAAACTGGGGGTAATAATGACACCTACTTAATAAGGTTTTATTTTATTATACACTTAAATTTTTATTATATAAATGAAAGTAGAGTGAAATATAATAAATCTCCTTGTACCTGTTTCAAAGTTACAATATTTTCCATCTCCACATCAGTATTTTCCTTCTATATCTCCACCATCATCACTTCCCCAAGCCAGATTAAAGTAGTGACTAGATCTCGTATCATTTAATATTTAAATATTTCAGTATGTGAATCTTATAGCTAAAGATGCCTTTTGCTATAACATAATCACAATATCACTGCAACTCCTGCATTTGTTTTTGATTGGTATATAACAAATTACCAGACACTCAGCAGTTTAACAACATATACTTGTTACCACACAGTTCCCATGAGTTGGGAGTCACGGCCCAGTTTAATTAAGTCCTCTGCTTAGGGTCTCACTGGGAGTGCAGTGTAGATGTGAGGCTAGCCAGACTAGCCATCTTTCTAGAGCTGAGGTTCCTCTTCCAAGCTCTCTCTTATGGTGTTGGAACAATTATGTGTGGTTGTAGGATATAGGTTACTGCTTTCTTCCTGGCATTCAGCCATAACTCCTCTAAGCTTCTGGAGGCCTCTGCATTTCTTTGCCACGTGTCTCTCTCATACACCCTCTTGAAACATGGAAGCTGAATTCTTTAAAGGCAACAGGAGTTCTCTCTCTCTTCAGGGAAGGCTTCAGCCCTCTTTCAAGGACTTACGTCTGATTAAGTCAGACCTACTTAGGATAATCTTTCTACAGATTAACTCAAAATCAACAGACTGGGGACCCTTCTTTTGTTTTGTTTTCAAAATCCTGTCATCTTGCTATCTAATATAACCTGATTATGTGAGTGACATTTCATTATATTCACAGTCTTACCCACAGTCACGAAGGAATTACAAAGTTCATGTGCACCAGAGGCTGGATCTAAGGGGCCATTTTGGGATTTTGTCTACCACAATTCCTAACAAAATTAGCAATAACTTCTTAATATCCTCTAATAGTCAGCATTAAAATGTCTTTCTTTGCTTTTCATTGGATTTCTAAGAATTATAATCAAAGATTTTAATTGCATTTGGTTAATATGCCTCTTGAATTTATAGGCCATTTAGAAAATATGCCTCTTTTAATTTATAGATCCTTGTCTCCTCCTTTTATTTGTTCTTTGCCATTTATTTGTCGAAAGGCAGGTCATGGTTGGGCACAATTTGTTATATTCTGAATTTTCCTTTTCATACTTCCCTGGTGTCATTTAACTCTACAAAGTTATTTTAAAAACTGCTTCTTTAATGACAAAAAATGAGTTGGAAAACTCTGTTTTCCAAGAAATCACATTTGATAGTATTTATATCTTCCCAATTGGCTATAAAGTTTAATTACTTTTCCCCTATGTTTTCTTCAGGACATAATTATTTGTGCCCAAATGACTGGCTGTTGAACCAAGGGAAATGTTACTGTTTTTTAACTTCTTTTAAAACGTGGAAAGAGAGTCAACGTGATTGCACACAGCTACAGGCACATTTACTGGTGATTCGAAATTTGGATGAGCTGGTAAGAAATCAAAAACAGGATCTAACTGCTGCACAAGGAAAACTTGCTAGGTGCAAGTTCACTGTCTAAGAAGCATGGGAAGTTTATTGTCATTGCTTTTGAACATGTGTTAGCCATAAGGTAGTTACTATTGTTCATGAAAATGCTAATGTATATAAAAATATATTTTACTAAAGCCTGGCACAGAGATTTACTCTGTAGAAGACATCGAAATTTGTTTAAACAAATGAATGAATAAATACACCATTTTCTCTGCAGAAGTTCATACAGAACAGTTTAAAACCTGGGCATTTTGGTTGGATTGGATTATATGTTACATCCCAAGGAAACCTATGGATGTGGATAGATGAACGCTTTTTAGTTCCACAATTGTGAGTAATTATTTGTAAGGGAGGGGTGATAATGTTTATTTATAGAATTATTTTTTAAATTACCCTTCCTTACTTTCCATTCTTTTTGTCCTTCTCTCTCCATTTTCCCTCATCTTTAATTTTCTTTTTTTTTCCTTTCTAGCTCTCTCTTTTCTTTTTTCTTCCCCCTACCTTTTGTTTTTTTGCTTCCTCTCTTCTTTTATATTAACTGATTTCAAAAAATGGGGATGGAAAGCATTTGTCACCTGGCATTTTAATTGTCCAAATTTCATAATAATTTTTAAATTTCTAAACTGATTTAAATCTCATTTGAAATAATATTATGCAAATCTTTTTATGTGGTAAATGCAAAGACAAAATTTGCCTGTAAATAAAAGCAGCTAGAATATGTAGAAAGGGCTAAAGTTGAAATCAGAAAACATGAATTTAAAAATTTTGGCCTTCAGAAATTCAACTAAACACGTTGACTCTTCCTTCCTTCCTTCCTTCCTTCCTTCCTTCCTTCCTTCCTTCCTTCCTTCCTTCCTTCCTTTTCTCAGCAGAGCCTTGCTTTGTGGTCTAGGCTGGAGTGCAGTGGCATGATCATAGCTCACTTGATAATGCAGGTCTTCTGCCTCAGGCTCCAGAGTAGCTAGGACTACAGGTGTGTGCCAACACACCTGGCTAACTTTTGCATGCTTTGTAGAAACGGGTTTTCTCCATGTTGCCCAGGCTGGTTTCCAGCTCCAAACTATCACCCACCTCAGCCCCCCAAAGTGCTGGGATTACAGGTGTGAGCCACCCCTTCCAGTCTGATACCTGTAAATCAGTATAAAAAGAGCAATGGTACTTTCTTTACATTGTTCTTATGTGAACAACATGAGGTATTGCATGTAAGAGTGCTTTAAAATTCTGAAGTGTCACATTTAGACATTTTCTTCTGTGCTTTCATTTACTAGTCATACTACGAGAACATTTGAGATGTGGTAAGTTTGGAGCAAAGAACATGGAGTGATAGTTCATTTCAGTTGATAGTTATCTACTTCTAGGCACATCTATTCTACATTTATTATCATCCTTTGTAAACATAAAACTAATGTATGAAGTTGTATCCATTTCCTGGACCTGCTTTTAATACAATCTTTGAAAAATATCTAATATTTCTTAATAATTTATATTATTTTTATTTTTATTATTTACTTTTTTGGAAACTAGTATTACTATAAAGGTAACATATTCCTTTTAAAAGCTTTGATCTTATCATTTAAAGGAAACAACACTCATGCAGGTGGTTATAATAGTGTTTAGTCTGTATTTCCTTAAATTATCATTAGTAACTAGAAAAAACAGTTTACAAAAGAGCTCTCTTCAAAGTCATTCCATTCATACATCATGCATCGTCCTACTTTATATTGTGGAAGTTATATAAGAAATTTAAGAGTCATCTAATAGTTTTTACTTTGACTTAAACAAAATCCTGGGTGGCTGGCTGCCTCCCAGCTCACATTGTTATAGCATATCTATCACTGTGTAATTTTTGTTGAAGACCTTCATTTTGGCATCTACTTACCATATACAAAATTATTTATGCTGCTATGTGGAAAATGAATAGATGGGAGACAAAATTGAAACTACGGAGGTCAGTTCGGAGGCTATGACTACAGACCAGGGAGAGATAATGGTAGCTTGAGTCTAAATTGAGAAACTGGGAGAAGTGAATGGATAGAAGGGATAATCTGGAAATAGAATACTCAGGTCTTGCAGGGACATACAATGAGAGGTTTGAGAGGTAAGGAAGAAGCTGGGATGTCTTCTAGTCTAGCTTGAGCTTGCATGGCGTTGTTGCTAAGACAGGAAAGAGAAGAAGAGGCTGCATTAGCAATGAAAATTCCATTCTAAAACATGTGCAAAATGTTGGCTGCTGAAGAATTACCTATAAAAGTTTGGCTGGAGAAAACTTTAAAAGATACTAACATCGGGCCGGGCACAGTGGCTCATGCCTGTAATCCCAGCATTTTGGGAGGTCAGGAGATTGAGACTAACTGGGCCAACATGGTGAAACCTGGTGTCTACGAAAAATACAAAAATTAGCTGGGTGTGGGGGCACATGCCTGTAATCTCAGCTACTTGGGAGGCTGAGGCAGGAGAACAGTTTGAACCCGGGAGTGGAAGGTTGCAGTGAGCTCAGATGTCACTGTGTCGGGAACGGCACGTCTGCCGGGGAGCTCTCGACCAGCAAGAGGGTCCCAATACCTGGAAGAGAGAGTGCGTGGAAAAAAAGATAGACAGAGAAGCGGGGTCTGGAGGTCTGAATAGACAATGCCCGTACAGCAATGCCTAAACAGCAATTTTATTTGTGCAAAGGGTCCTAATATATACTGTCAGCTTTCAATAGCTGACGTCAACCCACATTCTTAATTCTATACAATAAAGAGGAACAAAAAGGGAAGTACATAGCCAGGGGCCATAAAAGTAAGGAGGGTCAAGCAAGCAGGCGATTTTTCTTTATCTATTGTGTAGGGATTTACATTTGAGAAGGTAGCATTCTTTAAGGTCAGTAAAAGCAACTTTCTTTAAAGGTCAAGCAAAACTCATAGATCTTAAAGGTAACAATCTCCAAGAGACATGTGAGTAGTTACAGGGCTTAGATAATGTTTAGTAAACAGAGTCATAAAACTAGCCCAAAACAGGTACCAAGGTAAAACACAATGTCTTAGTAAAACCACACAGCCATCACCGAGCCATTGTGTCAATGTCAGGGAGTCTGAGATAACTTCTACAAAGTCTTATAGTTCCTGCTTTCCCTTAGCTTGACTGCCTCCAGGAGGGGGAAATATGTCTGGGCTCAAGCTCACATTATGGCGGAGGCACTGTCAGGGGGCCTCTACGCTGGAGCGTTCCCCATACCACTGCACTCAAGCCTGGTGACAGAATGAGACTCCGTCTCAAAAAAAAAAAAAAAAAAAAAAAAAAAAAAAAAAAAAAAAAGACACTATCATAATTTTAGGAAGATGCTCAAAAATCTATTCTTTATCTGTTAGGTTTTCGGTGATTGGACCAACTGATGATAAGAGCTGCGCCGTTATCACAGGAAAGCAGGTGTATTCTGAAGACTGTAGCTCCACATTTAAGGGCATTTGCCAGAGAGATGCGATCCTGACGTACAATAGAACAAGCAGTGTGTAAATGTATAACAAAATGTAAAAATACTTTACATGTTAAAGCAGAGCCAGATTTTAAAGACTTGGGTTTTTTAGGTAAAGTTTCTAAAAGAAAGTTTCTGCTAACAGACACCATCTAAATAGGAGAAAAGTATTTTGTCCTAAATTGACTAAAAAGACAACTTCTGAACAGAACTTTTACTCCATACTTGGATTTCTGTTTTGTCTTTTCCATGGCTGTACAATAAAAGCTAAATAAAAAGCTAATAGTTGTTTAACAGTTTCATATTTTTTGCATTTAAAATAGCATAGAATAAAACAACTTTAAAGGAATGTTATTTAACTATATGTGCTATGTGGTAGATGAGAAGGAAAGAAGCAACATATGTACAAATATAATATTCGAAGCACAGAATAATTGTGAATTTTTCACTTGTGTATTGTAGCCTGAAGTGTTTGGTGGGGAGTGGGTGTTGAGAAATAACCTAATTGGTATAATGTAAACTAATCAGGTGATAAATAAACTAAAAGCTCACACTTCTCCACTATGTGATATATCTAAGTAGCAAAATTATACTTGTACCCCTTAAATTTATACAAATAAAATTAAGTCATGTGGCCAAATATTTAAACAACAGAAAAGAATAAAAGCAAATCTGTGCATGTAAATAAAGAAAGAAATATGTATGGATGTTAACAGTGCCTATTTTTTTTCTTTAGTGAAATACAAATATATTTCATTTTCTATCCAAATATAAAATGTTAATGTAATGCTTTTAAATAAAAAAAAATACAATAACTTATTTTTATTTTTAATACATTTATTCTTTAAAGCTTTATTGAGGTCAAACTGATATACAAAATATTGCACACACTTAATGTATACTATCTGGTGAGTTTGTATATATCTCAGATTACATCACCACGGCTAAGGTACTAAACATATTCATCACCTACCTCCAAATATGTCCTTACGGTCTTTGCTGTTTTTATTTTTATAAGAACACAACATGAAATATAATTTCTTAGTTTTTCTTTTTTTTGAAATGGAGTCTCGCTCTGTTGGCCAGGCTGGAGTGCAGTGGTGTGATCTCAGCTCACTGCAACCTCTACCTCCTAGATTTAAGCAATTCTTATGCCTCAGCCTCCTGAGTAGCTGGGATTACAGGTGCCATCATGGCCAGCTAATCTTTGTATTTTTAGTATAGACAAGGTTTCATCATGTTGGCCAGGCTGGTCTCAAACTCCTTAACTCAAGTGATCTGCCCACCTCTGCCTCTCAAAGTGCTGGGATTATAGGCATAAGCCACAATGGCCAGACTCTTATAGAACTTACTCATCTTACATAAATAAAACTTTCTGTGCTTTGAGCAACAATTTCCCATTTCCCTTTTCCTCTAGCTCCTGGAAACTAGCATGCTATTCTCTGTTTCTGGGGGTTTTATTTTTAATAGAAAAACAAAAAACCGTATTTTTCAGTATACTAAAAAATTAAATTTAATCTCGTTCTGTCACTTTTTTCTATGTGATGCAGGATTTTTGCAACTTAGTTCAGCTAAAATCCAGGTTCTTGTCACACAACCAGGAAAAATTAGGCACGTCGACACATCGAAAGGTGAGGAGAGCAGAATTTATCAAAAGAAAGTGCTCAGAAAAAAACAAAAGTGGAGGGAGGCGTCCTGCCAACAGTCCCAGCTGGCATATCGAATACCAGGCCACCACACACACAAGCTGAAGAGGCCGGACTCCCCTACCTGCATAAGGTTTGAATTCACGGTAGCTCCACCCCATTCTCCCAGTGTGCAAGCAGGCCCCAGTCCGTTTTGTGCAGGTTCCCTCATCTGCGCAAAAGCATCTGATGTAAACACTTTTGGGGTGGGTCAGAGATTCTCTGAGGCTCCTCTCTTATCTGCCTTCTTCATCTGTCATATGTGTTTTCTATTCCTTGGATTTTAACTCCTTCTAAGCATTTGGTGGAACAGTAGACCAGGAACATGACTATAGTTACGTCATTTCTTTGTTAAAGTCTCTCATTATTAGAGTGTGGGAGTCTCAGTCTCTTTGCAGGTCTCTGAGAACTTGCTTTATGAATCTAGGTGCTCCTGTGTTGGGTACATATCTATTTAGAATAGTTAGCCCTTCTTGTTGCGTTGATCCCTTTACCATTATGTAGCACCCTTTTTTGTCTCTTTTGATCTTTTTTGGTTTAAAGTCTGTTTTATCAGAGACTAGGATTGCAACCCCTGCTTTTTTGTGCTTTCCATTTGCTTGGTAAATCTTCCTCTATCCCTTTATTTTGAGCCCATGTGTGTCTTTGCATGTGAGATGGGTCTCCTGAATAAAGCACACAGATGAGTATTGACTGTATGTTTTAATTGGGGGCATTTAGTCCATTTTCATTTAAAGTTAATATTGTTATGTGTGAATTTGATCCTGCCATCATGATGTTAGCTGGTTGTTTTGCCCTTCAGTTGACGCAGTTTCTTCACAGCATTGACAGTCTTTACAATTTGTAATGTCTTTGCAGTGGCTGGTACTGGTTGTTCCTTTCCATGTTTAGTGCTTCCTTCAGGAGTTCTTGTGAGGTAGGCCTGGTGGTGACAAAATCTCTCAGCAGTTGCTTGTCCATAAAGAATTTTATTTCTCCTTCGTATCTCCTTTGGCTGGTTATGAAATTCTGGATTGAAAATTCCTTTCTTTAAGAATGTTGAATATTGGCCCCACTCTCTTCTGGCTTGCAGGGTTTCTGCCAAGAGATCCACTGTGAATCTGATGTGCTTCCCTTTGTGGGTAACCCAATCTTTCTCTCTGGCTGCTCTTAACATTTTTTCCTTCATTTCAACCCTGGTGAATCTGATGATTATGTGTCTTAGGGTTGCTCTTTTTGAGGAGTATCTTTGTGGTGTTCTCTGTATTTCCTGAATTTTAATGTTGGCCTGCCTTGCTAGGTTGGGGAAGTTCTCCTGGATAATATCCTGAAGAGTGTTTTCCAACTTGGTTTCATTCTCCCGGTCACTTTCAGGTACACTGGTCAAACGTAGATCTGGTCTTTTCACATAATCCCGTATTTCTTGGAGGCTCTGTTCATTTCTTTTCACTCTTTTATCTCTAATGTGTCTTCTAGCTTTATTTCATTGAGTTGATCTCAGTCTCTGATATCGTTTCTTCCACTTGATTGATTGAAACTTGTATATGCTTCATGAAGTTCTTGCGCTGTGTTTTTCAGCTCCATCAGGTGGTTTATGTTCTTCTCTACATTGATTATTCTAGTTAGCATTCTGTCTAACCTTTTTTCAAGGTTCTTAGCTTCCTTGCATTGGGTTAGAACATGCTCCTTTAGTTCAGAGACGCTTGTGATTACTCACCTTTTGAAGCCTGCTTCTGTTAATTTGTCAAACTCATTCTCTGTCCAGTTTTGTTCCCTTGCTGGTAAGGAGTTGTGATCCCTTGGAGGAGAAGAGGTATTCTGGGTTTTGGAATTTTCTGCCTTTTTGCACTGATTTCTTCCCATCTTCATGGATTTATCCACCTTTGGTCTCTGAAGTTGGTGACCTTTGAATGGGGTCTCTGAGTGGACATTTTTTCTGTTGATGTTGAAACTGCTTCTTTCTGTTTGTTAGTTTTCCTTCTAACAGTCAGGCCCCTCTGCTGCAGGTCTGCTGGAGTTTGCTGGGTCTGGTCAATTCCAGACCCTGCTTACCTGGGAATTACCAGCAAGGGGCTGCAAAACAGCAAAGATCACTGCCTGTTCCTTCCTCTGGTAGCTTCATCCCAGAAGGGCACCCCCCAGATGCCAGCCAGAGTTCTCTGTATTAGGCATCTGTTGGCCCCTGCTGGGAGGTGTCTTCCAGTCAGTATACACAGGAGTCAGGGAGCCACTTGAGAAAGCATTATCAGAGTTCAAACACTGTGCTGGGAGATCTACTACTCTCTTCAGAGCTACCAGGCAAGGATGTTTAAGTCTGCTGAAGCTGTACCCAAAATTGTTCCTTTTCCTATGTGCTCTGTCCCAGGAAGGTGGGGGCTTTATTTATAGGTCCCTGACAGGCTGCTGCCTTTTTTCAGAGATGCCCTGCCTAACGAGGAGGGAGTCTAGTGGCACAGCCTGCCTGCAGAGGCCTTGCTGAGCTGCTGTGGGCTCCGCCAAGTTTGAACTTCTCAGCAACTTTGTTTCAACAGGTGAGGTTAAAACCACCTACTTAAGCATCAGCAATGGCAGATGCCTCTCCTCCCACTGAGCTCGAATGTCCTAGGTCAAGCTCAGACTGCTGTGCTGGCTGTGAGAATTTCAAGCTAGTGGATCTTAGCTTGCTGCTCTTTGTTGGGGTGGGACCTGCTGAGCCAGATCACTTGGCTCCCTGGCTTCAGCCCGCTTTCCAGGGGAATGAACAGTTCTGTCTCACTAGTGTTCTAGGTGCCCCTGGGATATGAAAAAAAAAAAAAAAAAAACTGCTGTGACTAGCTTGGTGTCTTCCCAAATGGCCACCCAGTTTTGTGCTGGAAACCCAGGTTCCTGGTGTTGTAGGCAGTGGAGGGAATCTTCTGGTGTGCAGGTTGTGAAGACCATTGGAAAAGTGCAGTGTCTGGGCTGGAGTGCAGGGGACAGTCCCTAATGGCTTCCCTTGGCTAGAAGAGGGAGTTCCCCAAACCCTTGCATTTCCCAGGTGAGGTGATACCCCACCCTGCTTGGGATCACCCTCCTTGGGCTGTACCCACTGTCTAACCACTGCCAATGAGATGAACCAGGCACCTCAGTTGCAAATGCGGCAATCACCTGCCTTCTGCATTCTCTCACTGTGAGCTGCCCACCAGAGCTTTTCCTATTTGACTAGCTTGCCAACAATCCCTCTAGGAGCTTTTCTTTTTATCTTAGAAGTATGATAGTTATTTTCAAGTTTTTTTGATGGGGGAATAGTGGGGAAGTTGGGGAGGGATAACATGGGGAGAAATGCCAGATACAGGTGACAAGGGATGGAGGCAGCAAACCGCATTGCCATGTATGCACCTATGCAACAATCCTGCATGATCTGCACGTGTACCCCAGAACCTAAAGTTAAAAAAAAAATTAAAAAAACAACTTCATTGAAATAAAAAATTAAAAGAAATTAAAACTATTTATGTTTGCTGCAAATCCACCCGATATCAATAAGTCCTCTGGAACTATGGACTCCATCAGCACTCAGGAAAGCGAACAATCCATTCCCTGTAATTTCAAACCTGAAAAAGAACACTCTGAATCAGTCTGGAGAACACTTATAGCTGTAATCAAAAAGACAATTAAGAATAGAATAATTTGAAATATACCAAACAGTGAGTTCCCAGAATATATACCCACCCATCTTCATATGCTACATTAAAATATCTGACACACTAAGGGAAAATAAGACTGAACGTAAGTATTTTAAGTGTTTGTCGGAGTTAAAATCTGTAACCCTATTTAAAACAATTTGTAGATAGGCAGACAGACACATATAGATACATAAAGACAGGGGAAAAACCATTATTTCCTCCTTCCCTCCCTCCCTCCCTCCCTCCCTCCCTCCCTCCCTTCCTTCCTTCCTTCCTTCCTTCCTTCCTTCCTTCCTTCCTTCCTTCCTTCCTTCCTTCCTTCCTTCTTTTCTTCCTCCCATCCTTCCTTCTTTCCTTTCTTCCTCTCTATATGGAAAGAAAGAGAGTGTTTACCAAATTCAAAGATCTCTGAAATTCAAAAATCAGTTTTCTGGCCTAATTTTAGTAGATGTACTTTTTCAAAAAGTAAAAATAAGATTTATATTTACTTGGTACTTTTGAAACATACTGCAGTGGAAACCTAAGAGACTATTTACAATATTTTTTTACATTTCATCTTCATGGATAGGAAAAATCAATATCGTGAAAATGGCCATACTGCCCAAAGTAATTTATAGGTTCAATCCAATTCCCATCAAACTACCACTGACATTCTCCACTGAATTAGAAAAAAATTACTTTAAATTTTATATAAAACCAAAAAAGAGTCCAGGTAGCCAAGAAAATCCTAAACAAAAAGAATGAGCTGGAGGCATCACATTACCTGGCTTCAAATTATGCTACAAGATTACAGTAACCAAAACAGCATGGTACTGGTACCAAAACAGATACATAGACCAATGGAACACAACAGAGAACTCAGAAATAATGTCACACATCTACAACCAGCTGATCTTTGACAAACCTGACAAAACAAGCAATAGGAAAAGAATTCCCTATTTAATAATGGTGTTGGGAAAACTGGCTAGCTATATGCAGAAAACTAAAACTGAATCCCTTCCTTGCATCTTACAGAAAAATTAGCTCAAGATGGATTAAAGACTTAAATGTAAAACCCAAAACCATAAAAACCCTAGAAGAAAACCTAGGCAATACCATTCAGGACATAGGCATGGGCAAAGGCTTCATGACTGAAACACCAAAAGCAATTGCAACAAAAGCTAAAATTGACAAATGGAATCTAATTAAACTAAAGAGCTTCTGCACAAAAGAAAGTATCATCAGAGTGAACAGGCAACTGACAAAATGGGAGAAAATTTTTGTGATCTACTCATCTGACAAAGATCTAATATCAGAATCTATAAGGAATTTAAACAAATTTACAAGAAAAAAAAATATCGAAAAGTAGGTGAAAGATATAAACAGCCACTTCTCAAAATAAGACATTTATGCAGCCAACAAACATATATATATATAAAAAAAGCTCAGCATCACTGATCATTAGAGAAATGCAAATCAAAACCACAATGAGATACCATCTCATGCCAGTCAGAATGGCAATTATTAAAAACTCAAGAAACCATAGATGCTAGTGATGATGTGGAGAGATAGGAATGCTTTTACACTGTTAGTGGGAATGTAAGTTAGTTCAACCATTGTGGAAGACAGTGTGGTGATTCCTCGACCATATAGAACCAGAAATACCATTTGACCCAGCAATCCCATTACTAGATATATACCCAAAGAAATACAAATTATTCTATTATAAAGACACATGGACACATGTATTTATTGTAGCACTGTTTACAATAGCAAAGAAATGAAATCAAACCAAATAGGCTATCAGTGATAGACTGGTTAAAGAAAATGTGATACACAGTGCTACCACAGAATACTATGAAGCCATAAAAAGGAATGAGATCTTGTCCTTTGCAGGGACATGGATAAATCTGGAAGCCATCATCCTCAGCAAACTAACACAGGAACAGAAGACCAAACACCACATGTTCTCACTCATAAGTGGGAGTTGAACAATGAGAACACATGGACACCTGGAGGGGAACAACACACACTCAGGCCTATCAGGGGGTTGAGGGGGTGACGAGAGGGAGAGCATTAGGACAAATAGCTAATGCATGTGGGGCTTAAAAACTAGACGATGGGTTGATAGGTGCAGCAATCCACTATGGCACATACATACCTATGTAACAAACCTACACATTCTGAACTTGTATCCCAGAACTTACAGTAAAATTATACATATATATAGTTTTTAAATTAGTTTTCTTTGTTGATAACCAGATCTTTACTTATTTATAAATACAATTTCTCCTGTCTTGCATATTTCAATATTTATATTATTGGTTGTTTTCCTTATTTGGCACTGAACTAAAATAATAAGGTAGAAATACATAGGTATCCAAGAAACAGTTATATAAATAAATAAATAAAATAAGTAAACTTATAAAAAATAAACAAAAGTTTAAAAAATAAATACAATATTGCTTATGATAAACATTTGGAAAGCTAAAGACAACCACACAATCTTTAACTGTTTTGTCCCAAGAAACACTTTTAACAATTTTAATTCACTCAGGAAATGTTTACAGAAATAAAAATAAATAAAATAAGCAACAAATAAATAAAAATGAATACTATTCATTGTGGCAGACATTTGAAGTGTTAAAGACAATTATAAGGTCTTTAACTCTTTAAAGACAAAGAGATCTTATACAAACTTAATTAGCTGGAAAGAAGTACAAGTAATACATGAGTCTGGGTTTAAAATTGGCAGAATGGTTGAATCTGAATTAGCGAAAGAGCACTTATTGTCAAGCAAGAGTTTATTGTAAAGCAAGAGCTTGACAATAAAGATAAAATAACAAATAAAAATCAAAATGGAAAATTTCACCATGTGTTATTTAACAAAGTGAGAAGAAAATGGGTTACTCTAGCGTGTGCTTCCATGTAAAAGGGCCCATGTCATATATAGAAGACTGAAAAGTTAATTACACATAGAATAGAGAAATATTTGTTTATAATAATACAACTGAAAATGGTTTAAAAATTTTTACACAATATCAGAATAAGAACATTCCTAATGCATTGGAAACTCACTCATTATTGAATGTGGTGCCATTTGTCCATTTCCAAGAATCTCCTGGTTTCCTGCTTAGTCCAATCCAGTACATGTTCGTTCCTGCGAACCTCTTCAAAAATTCCTTTCACAAAGCAAAGGGAATCATCAATTACTTAATATGTTACAGTACATTGCTAAACATGCTTCCCACCCCAATTATTCCATCTTTTAGGATTCACATTCTGATTTGACTTCCCTGAGGCTTCTATAATAACAAACAGCACAGACGTTGATATTTGAGTTAGTTTTATCAGAAAGGTTTTCATTTTGCTTTTCTGCTTCTTAAGTATCTTCAAATAGTTGGGCTATAATCAAGTAATTCATGCTGAGCTACACTCTGATTATCTTTAAAGATAACTTCCATGTCTCTAGTTAGAAATTAATGAGAAAACCATATTTGAGTTTATTTCCTTCAAGTTCAAATTCCTAAACCATTAATACGTTCTAGTCATAGATTGAATGACATAGGCTATAAATTAATATGATGCTAAATTTGCCTAGATGACAATATAAGACTTTAGCAAGTTCTATGAGATCTGATACAGGATCTTCTTCAAGGATGATAGAGAACTAATGTTTATATATATTTTTGTGTGCACAGGTACTCTTCCAAAAATCATAGAAGAGGGATTGCAGGGGGAGGAGTTTAATGGAAAGCATAAGTACTATTAGAATAGAAAAACCCAGTGATAAATTACTTTGATTATATACTACAATATGAATGTCACTTATATTTTTTTAAGTAATCAGATATGAAACTAACTTCTATATGAATATAATTTATTGAACGAAATATATTAAGTGATGGATTTAGTCATTCCTCTATTGGCTTTTTGGTATTGAACCACAAACCTCTTCATCAGTGTTTTGTTCTTTAACTTTTATTTTACGTTCTGGGGTATATGTGAAGATTTGTTACATAGGTTAACTTGTGTCGTGAAGGTTTGTTTTACAGATTATTTCATCACCGTGGTATTGAGCCACTAACCAATAGTTATATCTGTCATGTCTGTCATTACATAGTTCTGGGTTAATCACAGCAATGTGCTAATTGAGATGAATAGGAGAGGACCAGAAAGTTTTTTACTTACGTTATTTACGTAAGTACTGAACAAAGTTCTGTATTAAGCAATTAACTAATTAAACGTGAGTCTTATCCAATCCAAATAGAAACTGTCAGTAGTAATTTTAGATAAAAGATAAAAGTAGACAGACTTATTAGTTAAGGGAAGACATTCAAAAAAATTAATTCACCCATAACAGAAGAATTATAAAGTCAATCATGTAAACACCGCTGCAACCACTGTGGTTCTGCTTTTAGCTCTTTGAGGAATTGCCACACTGCTTTCCACAGTAGTGGAACTTACCTTCACTCCCACCAACAGTGTATAAGTGTCCTCTTTTTTCTGCAACCTCACCAGCATCTGTAGCTTTTTGGTTTTTTATTAATATCCATTCTGACTGGTGTGAGAGGATATCTCATTGTGGTTTTGATTCGCTTTTCTCTAATTATCAGTGATGTTGAGCTTTTTTTCATATGTTTTTTGGTGGCATGTATGTCTTCTTTTAAAAAGTGCCTGTTTATTTCCTTTGCCCAATTTTGATAGGGCTGTTTTTCTCTTGTAAATTAGTTTGAGTTCCTTTGTTTTGGCAGATGCATAGCTTGCAAACATTTTCTCTCATTCTGCAGTTTGTCTGTTTACTGTGTTAATAGTTTCTTTTGCTGTGCAGAAGCTCTTATGTTTAATTAGATACCACTTGCCAATTTTTGCAATTTTTTTTTTTCACCATTGCTTTTGTTGTTGTTGTCATGACATTTCCCTGTTTCAATGTCCAGGATGGTATTGCTTAGGTTTTCTTCTAGGCTTTTTATAGTTTTGGGTTTTACATGTAGAACTGACTTTCGTATATGGTATAAGAAAGGAGTCCTACTTCTAATCTTTTGCATATGGCTAGCCAGTTATCCAGCACAATTGATTGAATAGGGAGTTCTTTTCCTATTGCTTGTTTTTGTCAGCTTTGTCAAAGATGAGATGGTCGTAGGTGTGTGGCCTTATTTCTGGGCTCTCTATTCTGTTCCACTGGTCTATGTGCCTGCTTTTGTAAGTACCATGTTGTTTTGGTTACTGAAGCCCTGCAGTATAGTTTGCAGTCAGATAACATGATGCTTCCAGCTTTATTCTTTTTGCGTAGGATTGCCTTGGCTATTTGGGCTCTTTTATGATTCTGTATGAATTCTAAAATAATTTTTTCTAGTTTTGTGAAGAATGTCATTGGTAGTTTGATAGGAATAGCACTGAATTTCTGTCCTTCAATATCATTCAGCTGTTATCCAGTCAGTTCAGCCTGGTTAGAACCCTTGCTGGAGAACTGGTGCAGTTGTTTGGAGAACATATGGCACCCTGGCTATTTGAGTTACTGGAGTTCCTGCGTTAATTCTCTCATCTCTGCATGTGGGTGTTACTTTAACTGCAATGCATATTCAGTACTGTCAACAGACCTCTTTTATGTATGTTTTCACAGGGGTGAGTGATGGCTGTAGATTATGGCTTGGCACTCCTAGGCTATCCACTGCAGCTCTTGTGTGATCTCAGTGTTGACGTTTCCTCCCCAACTTGGAGGCAGCAGTGGAAAGGACCTTAGTAGTGGTTAAGGCCAACAGCCTTTTGCTTTTCTCCTGGGAGCTTCACTCCAGAGAGATGCAAGAAAGCAATCATTCAGTGCAATCAGCCTAGGATCGAGGGTCTGTGCTGTGGGCCCAAGCTGGGGGCTCCATGTCTGGTCAAGGTGGGTGGGCAGAGCCTGTGAAGATGGACTGGCCTCCTCTCCTGCAACTTATTGGAGATGTGGATAAGAGACTTAGGGTCTTTGCTTCTTCATTAGTCTGAGGGCAGCAAGGGTGGTTCCAGGGCAGAGGCAGTGGTAGAGAGGTTTTCATGGCCCCTGGAGGCTCTGTCCAGGACATTCCAGAGCTGCTACTGGCTTGACAGCTCTTGAGAGGGGTAGCTGGAGGCAGAAACCTGGAGGATCCTCCTAGTGAAGAGACAAGGAGATGGGCACCCATGTAATAGCCTGGCCACTTTTTCATAGGGCTGCTGTGGCATGGTGGTGGCCATCTCCATTCACCATCTCCTATTCACTTCGGATTTTCCAATACCTGTAGGTACCAATGGTGAAGCCTACAAAACAGCAAAGATGGTGGCCTGCCTCTCCCTCTGTGAGCTCTGTGTCAGGCAGGTACACACCTATTGCCGATGGGAACACACCTGAAGGAGGTGGCTAATGACCCTGATTGGATATCCCACCCAGTGAGGAGGAATGGGATTGGGTACCCACTTACAAGAGCAGTCTGGCCATTTTTTTGTAGAGCAGCTGTGCTGTACTCGGGGGCCACTTCTGCCCCTGGTCAACGTGGACTCTCCAAAGCCTGAAGGCTGGATGGCTAAGTCACCCCAACAGCAAAGATGGAGGCCCACATTTCCCTCTAGGAGCTGTCTTAGGGAGGTGCAATGCTGTTATTGATGGCTGGCTAGAATTCCAAGCCAGTAGGTCTTATCCTGTGAGATGCCATGGAAGTGGGTCCTGCGGAATGTCGCTGCTCAGCCCCCTGGATTCAGCCCCTTTACTAGGGACATGTAAGGTAGTATAATCTCCCTCTTTGCTGGAGTTGCAACTACTTTTGCTGAGAAGCCTGGAAAGCCTGGCTAAGTCTCCCAGGTCTCTGCATGTGCCTAAGTGGCTGCTCTCCTGAGGCTCCAGGTAGCTTGTCAGACTGAAGGCCCTGGTGGAGTTGGTTCACAAGGGGATCTCCTGACCCGAGGGTGGCGAAGATCCATGGGAGCAGCATGGGATCCTGGGTTTGGACATTCACTCACCACTTCCCTGGGCAAGGAGAGGTTCCCCTGGCTCTGTGTCATTCCCAGGTTGGCCATCTGCCTGCCTTGCTTTTCTCCACTGTTCATGGGTCGAGTTCTTTCCATGATAAGTTCCATTGCATGAACCCTGGATGTTTCAGTTGAAAGTGCTGTATTTACTTACCCCTTCAGTTCCTCTCCGTGAGATCTGTGCACACCAACTACTTCTAGTCGGCAATCTTGCCCACTCCCCAATCCCCAGCTTTTCTTTAAAAACTAACTAGTCTATTTTGTTACTCTGTGTCCCTAGAGTCCACGTGTCTCCTTCTTTGCCTTCTTCACTTCCATTAATTCACTTGCTTCTTCAAAGTACCCATATTTCCTTCATATCCTTGTCTCTAAATTCCAAGAGCTATATTTTATTTTTTTTCAGTCTATGCTTGGTAGAATGCAAATTGAAACAGTTTAAAAAATAATCTACTTAATAATATAAGAACATTTACTGAAGACATTTAGAAACAGTATGCATTGTGGTAAAGGACATGGCATCTCTAGCCATCTTGTCTGGTTTCAAATCCCAGCTCAACAACTTATGGCTGTAATGTTGGCTGGGTTACATAACATTTCTGTGACTCACTTTCCCCTCTTTAAAGTAGGGAGTTATGTAACTCCTTCATGGGTGTTACTAGAAGATTATATAAGTTTCAGTGTTTAGAACACTGTTTAGCACATATTGTTATATACAGTTGACTTAAACAATGTGGCAGTTAGGGGCACTGACCCCCTGTGCAGTCAAAAGTCATATATAACTTTTGACTCCTCAAAAAGTCAACCATGCTGGGCATGGTAGCTCAAGCTAATTATAGCACTTTGGAAGGCTGAGGCAGGAGGCTTGCTTGAGCTCAGTTTGAGATCAGTCTGGGCAACGTAGTGAGACCTCATCTCTACAAAAAATAAACAAAATTAGGCAGACAGTGTGGTGTGCACCTGTAGTCCCAGCTACTCAGGAGGCTGAGGTGGGAGGATTGCTTGAGCCCAGGATTTCAATGCTGCAGTGAACTGAGATTGCATCACTGCACTCCAGCCTAGGCAACAGAGGGAGACCCTTTCTTAAAAAGAAAACAAAAACAGAAAACATAGCCACTAGTAGCCTACTGTTGACTGGAAGTCTTACTGATAATATAAAAGTCAATTAACACATATTTTGTTTGTTATTTGAATTTTATGCTGTATTCTTACCAAAAAGAAAGCTAGAGAAAAGATGGTATTAAGGAATCATAAAGAAGAGAAAATTTATTTACTATTCATTAAGTGGAAGTGAAGCATCCTAAGTGTCTTCACCCTCATTGTTTTCATACTGAGTAGGCTGAGGAGGGGGAAGAAGAGGAGGGGTTGCTCTTGGTGTCTGAAGGGTGGCAGAGGGAAGAAAATCCATGTATAAGTGGATCCACACTGTTCAAACTCATATTGTTCAAGTCTCAGTTGTATTATAACATTAGCTATTATTGCTTTTACTATCTTTTTATAAAAACTTAACCTCTGAAATTACTGAAGACTGTTCTGTTTTCTTACCATATCTTTTTGTGTATCAATCTGAGCAAGTTCTGATTTCTGTAAACTGCAAAACATTTTACTGGCTGTCCAGTTTCTGGTATCAGCAGAAAAATAGAAACACTTATCTCTTACTCCAAGCCAGTCCTCTGAACATGCCACAGGTTTAGCACGTGTTGAGCATATGACTAAAAAAAAGAAAGAAATGATCAGATAAAGCATAAGTTCTACTGTATTAATTTTATTTTTTGCTTCCATGGTTTGAGGCCTGTAAATTAGCCTCACCCCTAGAATGAAGATGAATTAACTTCCCCTATCTGTAAGGAAGACCATTTAGTGATCAAGCAGTATATGCTTTTTTTTCTATTTTCCTGGCTTCTGTTTTGAGAAATGCTGCTACTCATGTAGGGCAAACTCAAATGTAGGGCAGACTCCAAAGCCTGCACTCCCTAGTCCACCATGATGTCTTTTTGTTGTTGTTGCTGTTGTTGTAGTGCCCAAAAGTGGATACATGCTACTACACAGGGTATAAAACATATTGTGTTTCAACTCTATTTCTTTCTGCTGTTTTTTTTCTTAATTTTTAG
Organism: Alouatta palliata; assembly: GCA_004027835.1. Lineage (NCBI taxonomy): Eukaryota > Metazoa > Chordata > Mammalia > Primates > Atelidae > Alouatta > Alouatta palliata. The sequence continues at coordinate 89,641 of PVKV010004572.1, forward strand.
TTTAAGTTCTGGGATACATATGCAGAACGTGCAGGTTTGTTACATAGGTATACATGTGCCACGGTCGTTTGCTGCACCTTTCAACCTATCATGTAGTTTTAAGCCTGCATGCATTAGCTATTTGTCCTAATGCTCTCTTTCCCCTTACTCACTACCCTTTGACAGGTCCCTGTGTGTGGTTCCCCTCCCTGTGTCCATGTGTTTTCATTATTCAACTCCCACTTGTAAGAACATGCAGTGTTTGGTTTTCTGTTCCTGTGTTAGTTTGCTGAGGATGATGGCTTCCAGCTTCATCCATGTCCCTGCAAAGGACATGAACTCATCCTTTTTTATGGCTGCATAGTATTCCATGGTGTATACATGCCATATTTTCTTTATCCAGTCTATCATTGATGGGCATTTGACTTGGTTCCAAGTCTTTGCTATTGTAAATAGTGCTGCAATAAACGTATATGTACATGTGTCTTTATAGTAGAATGACTTATAATCCTTTGTTTATATACCCAGTAATGGGATTGCTGGGTCAAATGCTATTTCTGGTTCTAGATCCTTGAGGAATCGCCATATTGTCTTCCACAATGATGGAACTAATTTACACTCCTACCAACAGTGTAAAAGTGTTCCTATTTCTCCACAGCCTTGCCAGCATCTATTGTTTCCTGACTTTTTAATAATCACAATTCTGACTGGTCTGAGATGGTATCTCATTGTGGTTTTGATTTGCATTTCTCTAATGACCAGTGATGATGAGCTTTTTTTCATATGTTTATTGGCCACATAAATGTCTTCTTTTGTCTTTCTGCTCTTTTTATCAATGGTGAATATAAAAAACTTCTTGTAGAAACTCTTGTCTACATTTAAGTTCCAGATGTTTAGACAGCAATAACATTAAGCTCTAATACTACAGTGACAGAAGAGACTATAAACAAGAAGACTATCAGTATTCTTGAGAATGACCAAAACCAAACCAAACCAAAACAAAATGAAACAAACAAGAATCAGCAGTGCTAAGCACTAACTTAGCCAAATTTAAGTGCTAAATTAAGCAAAACGTGGATATTGAAAATCAAGTGCTGAGGGCTATTTGGCTATAATTCAATTCCACGTTTAGATCCAGTTCACAAAATAAACCCATAGTACCCTGAGGAAATTTAACAACTTCATTTTTACAAATATTACAACTCCTACAATGAGACAATCTTGCAACAAGTCACATATGCCATTATTTCTTCATTTTTTCATTTAACTTAATATGATAGTAAAGGAGTTCAGAACATGATGTCCCGAAATATGTCACTCTAGCATATAGACTATTTTGAGTTAAAGGCAGTTACAAAACAGCAGAAGAAAGACAAAACACTCTGAACTTCCTTCTTTTTCTCATAAGCAGGAGAAAAAATACCTACGTGAAAGATAACCTCTCTATCCCAGAAGGAAAGTAACAGTCTTATAACCAAGGATAGGTAGTTAAGGCCAAACGAAATGTGTACAAACAACGTTGGTTAAATTAACATTTATCTTTCTGGTCACTTTTCCACCCAATTAATTACCCAACATCAACCCTCTTTTCCTTGCTACATTTTCATAATTTATATTAAGTATCTAAATGTTCAACTCTAATTGAATCTTTAGGCTTTCATAAGGAAGACATACATGTCACAGAAGACTTATATTAAATGCATGTGTTTTGCTCAAGTTGATGTATCTTGTGCCAATTTCATTCTCAGGCCCAGCAGCAAAACCCTGAGAGGGTAGAGGTAAAATTTTGCCTCTCGACTAATAGAAATAAGTAAATGTTCAATAGAACAACAGTTAGTGGCATAACTTACTCTTGATTAAAAAGAAATTAAAGGAATGCTACAATTATGGAAGTACAGCTGCATGATTTTTAAAATTTATCGTGCATTACAGTTACACATGCAAGGTTTTTGATCCTAGGTCTGGAATTTATTATTTGTGAGAGGCAAATTACTCATTCTGTCCTGTATATTTTTTGTCTGTAAATGGATTTCCTTATATCTGTATCCTAGTCTAATGAGGATTAAATACAATTAACAGAATAGAGTGTATTTAACATTAGCTTACAAATTCACAAACTCTTAAAAAGAAAATTAGCTGTAACAAGTCCATAAAACTGATGTTTACGTGGGTTTAAAAAATATATATAGAAATTGATCCTCCTGGTCTTAAAGCTTCATTTGTCTTATTTGAGTTCCTTCTTTAGGAACCTGACCCTTAGGCATCCCAGATAGTATCAAGAAACTGAAAGTCACCAGATCACCACATCCAGAAAATGAGATGCCCAACTCCTCACTGTCATGATCGCCTAACTGACCACCTGCTCCCTGTTGACCAACTCTTCTTTTCTACCCCTCCCTAATTCCTATTGATCAGCTCCCACTCCTCCTTTTTATTGCTCCCTAACTCTTGTTTTCTCACACATAGTTACCTTTCTTTCCTGCTGTATGAACCCCTAATTTTTGTCAGCTGGGTAAGTGAATTTGAGACTGATTTCCCATTCTCCCTGTAACCATCTCTCAAATAAAAAGTCTTTTTCCCTGGCAACAGTCATCGTCTTCGGGATTGGCTTTCTGTGCCGTGAGCAATGGGACCTAGACTGAACCCCGGGCAATTCAGTAACACAGCTATTGCAATTGCCATCGGGTGGTCATCTGAGAATTTAAGATTATTTTTCTTAAATATCAAGAACTATAAAATCAAGAACATAATTCTATTGTGAGACTGTGAGTGTTTTGGGGCGAGGCAAGGATTATGGTAAAATCTGTTGTATTGGTAAAAACTTGAGGACAAGTTCACTATAAAACCCTTTAATTACTCCGGATCTGGGAGATTTGGAGTTAAGCTTGAGATAGAAATGGACCTATGAGGTGTGAAGAACCATAGAAAGTGTAAGAGTTAAACCACTCACCTGTTGTGGAAATAAACACTATAATAATCAGGAAGCAAATACCAAGGTAAATCTTCTTCTTGCGAACTGCAAATTAAATCAACACATATTATAAAATTTCTAAATAAACACTGACGATATTATTACTGGTGTATTCCTCCCTCATAATTGTTAATCGAAAAATCGTCAATAAAAGCATATAAATCTCAAAATGATAATCAGAAAGTACAAGGAAGGTAAGTACCCAAAAAAAAAGATTGCTGTAGCTGTTCAGATAGAGAGAGGGTGAGTGGAGAAATCACTTAGTCTTAGGGGAATGAGGAAGGAAAGGAAAGGTTATTCAAAAGGTGGAAATAGTTTGAATGGGGGATTGTAAGCAAAAGAGCATAAAGATCATTAAAAGATCCATGATGAGCATAAATGTTTATAACAGATACATAAAGCAATAAAACTGAAGACAGTAAAAAAAGAGTCATATGTGACTGGAAAATCCCTGGCTGGAAGCGCCCTGCCCCCGGGAAATACCCAACCCCCATACTGAAAAGCCCCATATGCTTCCCGCGCTCAGCTTCCCGCGCGCGCGCGCAAATTCAAACAAAGCCCCTGGCTCGGCTCCAAACTGCCACATCAGCTTCCCGCCCATACCAGTAGCTAGGCCAATCACCAACCTCCACATCAGCTCTCCCTTACCCTTCCCCCACCCAGTTCCCACAACTCTATAAAAGCCCTGAGCAGGCTCACTTGGGCGTTGCTGGCTCTCCTCCCTTGTGTGAGCCCGGCCCGCCCGGAGGATCTCCAGTAAAGCCTGAACGCTGTTACACCTGTGTCTTCCTGACTTAATTCGGCCATGCATGGGGTCCAAGTAACGAGGGTTCAAGCAGGCCAGACAATATGGTCATGACAGAAGATTTTAAATGATATATTTTTTTCTTTATTCTTTAAGTGATGGCAGAAAGAAACTGTGTTTGAGCAAGAGACTATCAAGATAAAAACAATAATTTATTTATTTGTGGTAAGCAGAAAAAATTAGAGAAGACATAGGATTTCCCATTCATGGAAAGCTATGAGGTTAAGAAAAAATAATTATATTAATGATAAAATAATTGTATTTGATACATTATTAGTAGATTTAGAAACAATCTAGGAAGAATGAATGTGTACATATATATGTATATACATAGATGTATATATGTATATGTATTATATATGTGCATATATATAATACACATATATATGCATGGCTTAGCAATGGGGAGATATTTTGAGAAACGTGCCTTTAGGTGATTTTGTCATTGTGTGAACATCATAGAGTGTACTTACACAAACGTAGACAGTATAGCCTACTAACACCTAAGCTATATATTACAGACTGTTGCTTCTAGACTAAAAACCTGGATAGCATGTTATTGTACTAATTACTGTAGGTAATTATAACACAATGCTAAACACTTACATACCTAAACAGAAAAGGTACAGTAAAAATACCACATAAAAGATCAAAAATGGAACACCTTTACGGGGCAGCTTCATTACAATCTTATGGGACCATTGTCATTATGCAATCTGTCATTGACCAAAACATTGTTCTGTGGTGCATGACTACATATTTATATAGTGTATATGTGCATAAACACATATTGTGTGTATATATATGTATGCATGTCTGTATGCATATATGCTTTACACATATTTATATATATATACATGTACATATACATACATTTGTTCAAATATTAGAAAAGAGGACTTGAAGAAAGAAAAATTTAAAAAGAAGTTATAAGCTTTCTCTATTTCTTCAGAGCCTAAAGCAGTCTTAGTGAATGAAAACTAAAAAAGTTATTACTTTTCATGATCACCAGACTACAGATAATGTGTAACAAAGCAATTTCAAAACAGGATTGAGAGAAGCCAGATTCTAAGATGTTTACAAAAAGAATGTCTGATAAGAAGAAGAGTTTGGAAATTTATCTTACATTAATAGAAACAATAGCTAAAGATAGAAACTATAAAATGAGTTTTCTTTTTTTGTTTTCAAGATTAGAGAAAAATGAAGAACAAGGAAGAGGAAAAGATAGAAACCACTGCACAAATTTCAGACACTCAAAAGAGTGTGATGTAACACTTAATATGAAGCTCCAATAATGAAGACAATGTGTTTTGAGGGAAAAGATTGGTGTATAGATGATGAAACACAATAAAGAGTCCAGAAATTGACATGCACGTATATTGTTAAATAATTTTTGCAATGATAACAAAGCAATGTAATGAGCAAAGCCATATCTTACACAAAAGGTATTAAAATAACAGAAAAAAAGACTTTACCATACTACAATATCATTTTACAAAATTTAGTTAAGATATATCTTTGACTTGAACATAAAACCTAAAACTATAAAATTTCTAGAAAACAAAATAAGTTGTTTGTGACCATGAGAATTAGTAAAGATGTCTTAGAGAGAGCAGAGAAAATACTGTATAAAATTAAAAGAAAATGATAAAGTGAACCTAATTGAAATTTAAGGGCCGGGCATGGTGGCTCATGCCTGTAATCTCAGCAGTTTGGGAGGCCAAGGCCGACGGACCACCTGAGGTTAGGAATTCGAGACTAGCCTGGCCAACATGGTGACACCCCATCTCTACTAAAAATAAGAAAAATTCACTGGGCATGATGGTGGGCACCTGTAATTCCAGTTACTCAGAAGGCTGAGGCAAGAGAATCCCTTGAAGCCAGGAGGTGGAGGCTGCAGTAATTGGAATCATGCCACTTTACTCCAGCCTGGGTGACAGAGTGAGACTCTGTCTCAATTTAAAAAAAAAAAAAAAAAGAAAGAAAAGATATTTAAAACTTTTGCTCGTTTCAAGTTACAAGACACTGTTATAAATATAAACATGCAAGTTACAGACTGAGAGAAAACAGTTGTAATACATGCACCAAAAAAGACTAGTATCCTAAAATACTAAAAGGTCTGTAATTTAGAGATAGAGTACAAACAACTTGATAAAAATTGAACCAAATTCTTGAACAAATACTTACGAAAGAATACACACGTGACCAATAAGCACATAAAAGATCTTCCATATTATTAGTCACAAGCCAAATGCAAAATAAAACCACAATGCAATATGACTATGTGCCACTTGCACTGTTAAAATGAAAAAGACTGACAGTGTCAGCTGTTAAGATATAGAGCAATCAAAACACATACAACACTGAAGTACAAAAATGTACGAGTGTTTGGGAAAACTCTTTAGCAGTTTTTATTTTTAATTAAAATGCATGTCCTTCCTTCTTGTTCTGGCATGTGATATTTGCAATAGTTTGGAAGTCATTCATGTTCTGGCATGCGATATTTGCAATAGCTTCTAAGTCATCCCTATCATTCTCACAGTGAAAACAAAAAAAGCTGAAAAAACTGAATAAAAATACTTAGATGTGCTCTTTTAAGTAACCTTGCTGAACTCTGGTATGATTTCTAATAGTTTTCTAGTTACGTTGGTACTTATTTTTATATAATCAAATTGTCTGAAAATATTGCAGATACAACTCTTCGGTTGCAATCCCTTTCCTTTGTACTTCCTTTTGTTTTCTTATATCTCTGCTCATCACCTTTAGCATTGCACTGCACTATACCAAACAGTAGCAGTTACGGTCCACATTTTTTACTTGCTTTTAATCCTAAATGGAATGTTTAAATTTTCGTTATTAAGCACTATAAAAATCTGTATAAATTTAACATATAACATTAGCAATTTAAGAAAGAATTTTTCCATTCCTTGTTTCCCGGAGGGACTTAGATAGACATTGAATGCTATCAAATGCTTTCTTACGGTTATCAGATGCACTTATTGAATAATCGTGTGGTCTTTGAGAACTTAATGAGATAGCTTGCACTGATTTTCTGATATCAAAGCATTCCTAAGATAAATCCACTTGAATATGAATTTTTAACAGCTTTGTTGTATTTAGTAAATAAATATTTTCCCAGGATTTCTACTTCTAATTTCATAAGAAAATGAGTTTGTTTCTTTTTGTCTTGTTCTGACCTTGTTTAGAAAACAAAAAGTCTATTAAATCGGGGTAAATTTCTCATTTTGCAATTTTTTTGAAGGATGTTATGTTTTATTTAATTGTAATATTTGTGGGTTTTGTGATTATTTGTAGTTTTTTGATAGTTTCTTTATTGTATCGAAGAGTTGTATCTGCAAACTTTTAGCATCTAGTTCTTTAGTCTTTTCTAATAGCCTCCATTTGATTTATCTTTCTCATTTCTTCTCGTTTTCCATTAACTTCTCCTATGACTTCTATTTTTTTAATTTGTATATTTTTATTTCACTCTATTGTGCCAAGATGCATGTTTCTTATTTATTTTTTTGCACACTTTTGATATTATTTGGATATCATTTGAATGAATATCAAATAAATATTTGAATATTATTTCTTCAAATATTTCCTATTCACTATTCTTTTTCTCTCTCTCTCTCTCCATTTCAGATTCTTGTTATCTAGAAGGTGGCATTTCTACTTCTATTTTTCATATTTCTCAGCTTTTATTTTATATTTTATATTGTTTTCTTTTCTGTCATATTTTTAATAGAGTCTCCTAGGTCTTAGTCATTCTTAATCAGCATCCATTCTACTAATTAACTCATTTCAGTCTCCTTAAGTCACAATCATCAAGCCTCCTTCCAGAGTGAAGCATTTACTTTTCATTCTGGATAAAAGTATTAAGCAAGTTTTTCTTTGTGAAAGTACATTTTGAAAACAACCTTATTGAGATATAATACATGCAGCATAAAATTCTCCCCCAAAACCACCTTACACACAAGCTTATACCCTCTCTTGCAGAAATAAAACTGCATGCTCTAGTAGTCTTCCACAATGCTCCAGAATGTGTCCCCCATGCCTCACTTACTCTAGTAGACTTTCACCATAAGTAAAGAGTCCACATTTTTAAGCTGTCCTGTATTTTGTTTTATCTCTCCTTTACTTCCTTCTCATTCACTCAATAAAACTTACTTGTCCGACATATGAGGCCATCAGATCTGCCATCAGGTAGCTCTTGGTTAATCATGGCAATGTTCTAACTGACAGAGATCAGTGGGAAAGGAATAGAAAGTTTTCACTTAGGAAGCTTCTCTGTTGGACAGGACAATTACCAATCAAGACTCTTATCCAGTTTAGGTACAAATTGTCAGTACTCACTTGAGATCAAAGATAAAAGTAGGCAGACTGGTTTAGGGAAGGAATTTAAATTTTAAAAATTGACTCATCCATAACAAAAAGATCATGAAGTCAATCATGTAAACACCACGGCAACCATGCTATGGAACATTTCCATCATCTTTCTTTTTACCCTTTTGTAATTATTATATTTTCTGACCCTGTCCCCTGGCAAGCATTAATTTGCTTTATATCAACAGAGTTTTTCCTTTTATGAAACATGAAACCTTTTTTTTTGTTTTGTTTTTTTGACACAGGGTCTCACTCTGTTGCCCAGGCTGGAGTGCAGTGGAGAAAACCGCCCACTGCAACCTTGACCTCCTTTTCCCAAATGATCCTCCTGCCCTAGCCATCCAAGTAGCTGGAGCTAAAGTCACGCTCCATCATCCCCTGCTAATTTTATTTTTTGTAGAGACTAGGTCTCATTATGTTGCCCAGACTGGTCTTGAATTCATGGGCTTAAGTGATCCTCCCACTTCAGTCACCCAAAGTGCTGGGATTACAGTTGTGAGCCACCACAGCTAGCCCCTATTTTGTAGATTCCTTTGGATTTCCTGCAGAGACATTTATGGCACTGTAAATAAAGTCCATTTCACTTCTTTTCTAATCATTATTCCTTTGTTTCTTTTTCTTGCCTTATTTTCCTGCTAGCACCAGCATAAATATTGAATATAAGGGGGACATTTCCTCTTCCTGCAATGTCTCCAGTCTTAGGACGAAACCATTATCTTCTATCATAAGGTATGCTAGGTGTAGGGTTTTGAAGACGCTATTTATCAGCTTGAGGAAGTTTCCTTCTATTCGTAGTTTGCTGATCTGGCTAGATGTTTATCCATCTTTGAATCAGATAAAAGTTGATCTTTCCGGCAGAGTGAAGTGGCTCATGCCTATAACCCCAGCACTTTGGGAAGCGGAGGCAGGTGGATCACCTGAGGTCAGGAATTTGAGACCAGCCTGACCAACGTGAAGAAAACCAGTTTCTACTAAAAATACAAAATTAGCCGGGCGTGGTGGTGCATGCCTGTAATCCCAGCTACTCAGGAGACTGAGGCAGGAGAACCACTTGAACCCTGGAGGAAGAGGTTGCGGTGAGCCGAGATTGTGCCATTATACTCCAGCCTGTTCAACAAGAGTGAAACTTCGTCTAAAAAAAAAAATGATCTTTTCAAAACATCAGGTATTGTTTCCACTAATTTTCTCTTTTAGTTTCTCATTTTTATTTCATTGTTTTCACTTCATTCTTTTTTACATTAGATTTAGTTTTCTCTTGTTTTTCTTTCTTAATGTAGAAATCTAGATTTGAAGAAGGTAGAAAAAAGTAGAAAATAGTAAGTGCCAGTCATTAAGTCAATTGCCTCACTAAAAAATTAACTCTTTTACTTTAAGTAAAACAGTGACTGAACTTTTAGCCTGCATTTCTCCATCTCCCAAGGGGGAAGTTACAGTGAGTTGAGATCATGCCACTGACACTCCAGCCTGGGTAACAGAACAAGACTTTGTCTCAAAAAAAAAAAAAGTCGATGTTGGGAGAATATGACCTAAGAGCACACAATAATAGGCTTCCCAATTCTGTTTCTGAGAATGAGACCAATTGCCTCCCCAGGAATCAGCATCATTCCTGAAGGAAGGTGTTGGGTAGCAAAATAGAATGTACTCGGTGCACAAGCAGAATAGAATATGCTCCACTCAGACAGTAGGTCTGGAGTAGGATGGAGCTGGGGGCTGAACCAGGCCCAATTCCTCATTTAAACCCACTATTCAGATAAGTCACCTTTTCTCCTAGGAGTCTTTTGGGTAAAAACTATTTTCATAGAAATCAGACAAAGAGCTAGTACTTCTCATTCTCCAAGAATCCATATAGAGATATTGGCTGGGCGCCGTGGCTTACACCTGTAATCCCAGCACAATGGGAGGCAGAGGCGGGTGGATCACTTGAAGTTAGGCCAACATGGTGAGACCCCCGTCTCTACTAAAAATACAAAGTTAGCTGGCGTGGTGGCAGGTGTCTGTAATCCCAGCCACTTGGGGGGGTTGAGGCACAAGACTTGAACCCTGGAGGTGGAGGTTGTACTGAGCTGATATCGCACCATTGCTCTCCAGCCTGGGCGATAGAGCTAGACTCCATCTCAACCAACAAACAAAAATGCATTCAAATATACATTAAGAATACATTTAGAGATCTACACACACACATCATTTGCTGCCTGTTAAATTTACATATATGCATACATTTGCCTCTTCATTCTCTTATTCAACATTTACAGAGTGCCTAATTTGTACTTGGCATTTTTCTGGGTGCTTGAGATACATCTATTAACAAAACAGACAGAGGTTCCTTTACTTGTGAGTTTCCATTCCAGGAAGATTAAATATACTATAAAGTCTGAAGATGATAAACAAATGGTATGATATTTCAGTATGTAACAAGTTCCACTAAAAACAAAAGATGAGCCAGGTTAAACCTGATTAG
>PVKV010004572.1:100339-126408 GCA_004027835.1 Alouatta palliata
AACCCTGTCTCTACTAAAAATACAAAAATTAGCTGGGCATGGTGGCACGTGCCTGTAGTCCCAGCTACTCGGGAGGCTGAGGCAGGAGAATTGCTTGAACCCAGGAGGCGGAGGTTGCGGTGAGCCGAGATCGCGCCATTGCACTCCAGCCTGGGCAACAAGAGCGAAACTCCGTCTCAAAAAAAAAAAAAAAAAAAAACTGATTAGTAATGTCAAGCTTGAGGAGTGTTAGCTGCAATTTTAATAGGGTAGTCAGGGTAAGCATTACTGAGAAGGGGAACTGTAAATGAACTTTGAGGAGGGAAAGTCCCATGTGGCTATTTGGGGGAGCATCATCCTGGTGGAATCGTGTGAAGATCCTAAAGCAGGTGTGTCACATTCCAGAAAGACTGAGGAAGCCAGCTGTGTCTGGATGAGGAGAGTAGTGAGAGAAGATGTTAGATAAATACTGACAGGGTAATTCTGCTTTTGCCATTCTGAGGTGTCTGGCTAATATTCTAAGTGAAAAGGGAGGATGGAAAATTATTTTGAGCAGAATAGTAGTGTGATCTGACACGCATGTAGTATGTTCATTCTGGGTACAGTCCTCAGAATAAATGGGAAGGGGATGAAATCGACTCATTTAGCCAATAAGTATACTTAAAAATATTCAAACTTCTGTTCCTCATGTTTGTAAATTTCAACCAATAGCCCATTATTTGTTCCTTTCTCTTTTCTTCTTTACCTGTCAAATCTTCATCACTGGGCACTCTGACTCTTTTTAATATTATTTCTATTTCAGGACAGTTTGATAAAAATTTCATCATTAGGATTGAATTGTTCTTGTACAGCATGTAAATTATAATTTAACGAAGTCTGCATTTAACCTGCTAACACAATTTGTACACTATTAAAACCCAGCCCAGGAGAGAATAAAGAGATGGTGACAACATTTGTTTCTGATGATGTTAAACATAACATCTATTTTTTCAATATTATTTTCTGTATTTCTTGAATGTCGGTAATGTTTGTGAGACCCAGCTGAGATTAAAATGTGTTTCTACCATTTACTATAATCCCAGGTGCCGAGACCAGCTCAGCTGTGGAGACCCTAACCCAGGCGATCCTGAAGGAATTAAGAAATAGATACAGAGACAGGAAGCAAAAGGTGGGTTCAGAGTGGAGCACCAGGGGTGCATTTCCAGCTGAGAACCCAGAGTCAGCTCTGATCCACGTATTTATTCTTTAATTCCAGTGACAAGTTTTACAAATGGGTGCTCTGCATTCTTTCATTGGTTGAAGGTAAACTAACCAGGCAGCTAGTGGATGTTTACTACAGGTTAAAGATAAACTAGAAGGCACTCTTTAGAGAGAACAAAGGAAAGAGTCACATTTCTTGTGTTCAAAGAACGAATTCATCTGGCGTGAGACATATTCATATTAGTTACTGTTTTATAATGCTTTGAGCCGTTTTCTGCTTTGAGGGGCAGTTTTCTGCTTTCGGGGGCCAACTAGGTTTTCCTTGCTGCCGCTCTCAGCAAACGATATGATTTCTCACATACGTCAGAATTTGCTCTCAACATGTTCCAGCTTTCTTTTTCTGCAGAGCTAGGTAAGCAAGTACAGTTTTATCTTGGTGAGCTATTTCTCGAAGGATTCGGGATCTGCATCTGTAGACTACACAAAGACAAATAAGACAAATTAATAACACACTCAAAACAGCAACCATAGATCCTCCAATTGTTTTTACCCAAGTCACAGGGTTCAGGGGTGGGATTCCATCAGCACCTCCCTCAAGTACTTCAGTTCCTGGAATTAAAGTTAAATGTGCTTGAGAGATTTGAAAAACTTGTTCCTTTAGTTTTGTTATATCAAGTGATAAATTCTCAGCATGCCCTTCCAAGTGACGCTTTATTTTTTTCTCTAGTCATATTCAATTTCTTTATAAGGATGAGGAGTGAGATAATAATCAGAAGTATTCCAATCACACTGTAATTAATTTTATACTCTAACTACCCTGTCTCCTAGCCAGAGAACACTTTGCCTAAGATTATTAACCTGATTAGCTATACTTTGATCTATCTTTGTTTGAGAATTTCACAGTAAGATAGAGTTTTTCTGCCAATTATTAACGAACTCAGCTGTCTGTACTGACAAATGCAGAGTCATTCCTGCTGGAATGGCTGTAGCCGTGACTGCAATTAGACCCATAGTGATTAAAATTAAGGTGGCAATGAAATTCCTGGTACGTTTTAGAACACTCTGTAAAATTTAAGTGAGAATATGTACTGATGGGGATGCTTCCCCTGGACAAGATAGATTTACTGGTAGCCATATTTCCTCTTGGGTTCTCACCAGTAATATAGAGTTACAAGTGTCAAACCTGGAGGCATTAATACAAGAAAACAATTTACAATTTTAACATGTTACCTTGGAGTTAAAAAAATTGATCTGTAACCTTCCCACTACTAAAAGATAAGGAGGTTTAACACAGCTCTGAATCCAGAGTTCCATTTTTCACAAATTCTAATGAATAATAATGACTGTAACGGGATCCTACAAAATTTCCTTCCCAGACCTTTATTGGTTTCAGGGCCATAAATAATTTCCAAAGCTTTTTGTTCAGTTCTCAATTTTGGCCACATCATTCTTGGTCATGGTCCTACCATGCCCCCATTTCTTCACGTAACAGGGACATTTGTTTCAGTGCATATTGACTCAAAACTGTTATTACTTTTTTATACCATTTAAGTAATTCCGTGTCATGACAAGAGGGCTGACTGATGAATTAATACCAAATATCCCCTTACGGGACCAACTAATAACAATTGCATGGGAATTATTGTGCAGCACCTCAGCCTGTGCTGAAACACAATCTTCCCAAAATTATTATTTTTAACTTAGAGGACCACTCTTTATTTTGTCTGTATTTAGGTTTTGGGGGGTGAAACATAGCTGTTTTCTTTCCTGAATTATTATAAAAAATACTGAGGCCAGAAATCATATTTCAGCAAAGGAGGAAAATAAATATATGCCCAGTATGTGAAATTTCCTTTTACTTTTGCCCCAACTCCAGGAGTACTCACTGCAATGGTGATAACTGCTGCTCATGATAAGGCTTTAAATGTCTGGATGGTACTCATGCCTGTTGTTGATTTGAACCTGGAGAAACGCAAACAAATCCTCTCCCCCATGTAATTACATTACCTTTTTCAATTCTTTGTGAGTGGATCTCACCACCAGATTAATTGCCTTAAAGTTTTCTTCTTTGGGTTGTTTATTTAGGTGTTGTTCAGTCACTGTTATTTGTCCTCCTTAGCAAACTTAAATTTTTAAACTTAGTAATGCTAAGTTAAGTTACATTTGTGGGGTCCTATATTCACTGTCCCCTCTTTTGTTTTTCTGCAAATGTTGTTTAAGAAAAAGATTTATTCATTCCACAATAGCTTGTCCCTGAGAGTTATATGGGATACCTGTAATATGAGTCATGTTTCGTTGTTTCAAAATGCTGCTAAGGCATGACTAACATATTCTGGGACATCGTCGGTTTTTATGGAAGAGGGAATTCCTATAATGGCAAAACACTGTATTAGATGTAGTTTGGCACAGACTGATGATTTACCAGTTTGACAATTGCTTAAACAAAAAGAGAAAAAGTATCTACACAAACATGTACATATGCTAACTTTCCAAAATTAAACATAGGTAACATTCATCTGCCACAAAGTGTTTGGTTTTAACACCCAACGGTTTACACCTCCTAAATTGGAGACAGAATTGACTAACTGACAAGTTGAACAGGTTTGAATAATCCTTTTAGCTTCTTCCCAGGTTAGATTATATTGCCTTCTCAGTCCTGTTGTGTTTAGATGAGTCAGTGGGTGAAACTGTTGAGTATCAGAAAAGACTGCAGCCACTAGCCAATCTGCAGGCTGACTGCCTGCTATTAGGGGCCCTGGAAGAATAGTGTGAATTCTAGGATGAGTAATGTAAAAAAGATGCATTTTATTTTTTACTTTTGTTTATAATTGAGTAAATACTTTTATAAGTTGATTATCTGTACTAAAACGCAGTTGAGCACACTCAGTCAGCCGAGTGTACAACATATGTAGAATTAGAAATTACATTAATATAATTTTTTTTGAAAATTGATAATACCTGAATGACAGTTACCAACTCTGTCTTTTGAGCTGACGTATAAGGAGTTTGAATAACTTTGCTTTTAGATCCTGAATAAGAAGTTTCACGGTTATTAGATTCATTTGTGAAAACATTTTCTGCATTTTTAATGGGATTTTATTTAGTAATTTTGGTTAATATCCAACTGGTCAATTTCACAAATTGAAAAATTTTGCTTTTGGGTAATGATTATCTAAAGTGCCCATAAAATTTGCCAAATAGGCTTGCCACGTTACATTATTAATATAGGCTTGCTGAATTTGAATTTTTGTAAGAGGCACTATTATTCTTTTGGGATCAAATCCACCCATGTACTTTTACAACTCAAGAACACACAAGATTTCACTGTGGGTCACCTGTGGAGAGCAGCATGCAGGTATCTGGATGGCAGCCATGCTGGCGGGCTCCACCCAGCTGCTGGCTGCTGCTTGCTGTTTGCTGCTTTCCATTTGTGTTCTGTTTGCGCGTCTCGCTCCCCACACCCAGGCTGCAGTTACTGGCCTTGGGCTGAGCCTGTTGGCTTGAACACCGCTGTGAGCTTTCTTTGCTGCTGAGCATTTTTCCTTTTTTTTCCCCTCTTCTCCCACCTGCTTGGCTGCAGCCAACACCTTTCGCTTGCTCTGCTCCCTCTTCCTGCCTGGGCTGCAGCTGCTGGCCTGGGCAGTGCTTCCTGCTGGAGCTTTTTTCCTTATTATTATTTTTATTTTTTTATCTGAGTTATCTTCGATTCCCTCCTTCCAATTGCAATTTCCTTCTTCCTCAGTTCCTTCTTTATAAAGCAATGAAAGACAAAGAAAGCAACAGAAGAATGGAGTAAGAAAGCACAGATTTATTGAAAACAACGGACAGAGCAAGCAGCTAGTACTAACTTTAATTCCCCCTCTTCTTAGCAAATGGTGAAGGAAACTAAAATAAAATAAACTTCTCATTTATTTAAATCTTGCCCCATTTGTTAACCCTGATTCTTCTGAGCTCCCCTAATTTACCTGGGAGAGTTTTTTTAAGAGTTCTTGGGTGTCCTTCAGTGTAGAGGAGCTTCCCCTTTCTCTGTCACTCACGCAACCCTTTGTCCTGGGTTCCAGCCCGCCTGTTCGGGCACCACTTGCCAAGACCAGCTCAACCGTGGAGACCCCAACCCAGGTGGTGCTGAAGGAATTAAGAAACAGACACAGAGACAGGAAGCAAAAGGTAGGTTCAGAGTGAAGCACAAGGCGTCTCATAGAATTTCCAGCTGAGAACCCAGAGTCAGCTCTGATCCATGTATTTATTCTTTAATTCCAGTGACAAGTTTTACAAATGGGTGCTCTGCATTCTTTCATTGGTTAAAGGTAAACTAACCAGGCAGCTAGTGGATGTTTACTACAGGTTAAAGATAAACTAGAAAGCACTCTTTAGAGAGAACAAAGGAAAGAGTCACATTTCTTGTGTTCAAAGAACAAATTCATCTGGTGTGAGACATATTCATATTGGTTACTGTTTTATAATGCTTTGAGCCATTTTCTGCTTTGAGGGGCCATTTTCCACTTTGCGGGGGCTGAATAGGTTTTCCTTGCCACCATTCTAGCAAATAATATGATTTCTCACACACGACAGAATTTGCTCTCAGCACCCAGGTAAATAATATTTCATTTGCTCATTTATTTAAGCAAAAATATGATAAAAAATTATTCATCACTGAGGGGTGAAAATATTTAGCATAGTTCATGGTACAAGTTAGTACTCATTATTTCAGGAAACGTAAAAATGAAGAAAAGGAAGCTAGGCCAAAGTAAAATATTAAAAGGTACAGAGACATTTAATGACAGGCAGATGTGAACACTTGCCCTATATCCCTCTGAGACCTGTTTAAGTGTTTACCACCTGGAATCTAAACCCCAGAGCTTTGCGGGAATCCAGACACGTCTCCATGATTTCTTCAAGTCACCAGGGCTTCCTACTTCGTGATTCTTCCATCTCTAAATACTCATGTTTTCCTTCCATGACTCATAGCACAAAACTTGATCCTTTCACTAGTTTCAGCAACAACAGCAGCAACAAATCCACTTAATGTAAATAGTTTGCCAGTTTAGTAAGTTAACTAAAGACCTAGGGAATCATGGGAAGTTGTACGTGGCTCAGTCTGAACTTTATTTCCAGGGAATTTGGTCTCTGATGGTGATGCAAGGTCAGAGACCCTAATCAATTTCTGAGTATTTCTCCCATGGACCTTCTTTCCAAATTGTATTTTTTAACTTTTATTTTAGTTTTAGGAATACATGTGCAGGTTTGTTATATAGGTAAATTACGTGTCATGGAGGTTTGGAGTACGAATTATTTCATCACCCCAGTAATAAGCATAGTACCTGATAGTTTTTCATTCCTCACCTTCTTTCCACCCTCTACCCTCAAGTAGGCGCTGGTGTCTTTTGTTCTTTGTGTCCATGGGTACTCAACGTTTAGCTCGCACTTATATGTGAGAACACATGGTATTTGGTTTTCTGTTTCTGCATTAGTTCACTTCAGAAAATGACCTTTAGCTCCATCCATGTTGCTGCAAAACACATGATCTCATTCTTTTTAATGGCTAAGTAGTATTTCATGGTGTAGATGTACCATATTTTCTTTATCCAGTCTATTGTTAATGGGCATCTAGGTTGATTCCATGTCTTTGCTATTTTGAATAGTGCTGCAATGAACATACGCACATGTTTTTATGTTAAGTGAGATTTATATTCCTTTGGGTATTATATACCCAGTAATGGGATTGCTGGGTCGAATGGTAGTTTGGTTCAAATGAGTTACATACCACTTAAGGATGAGAGAAACACTGGATACTCACCAAATTTTGCATATCTTTTTATCTCTTTTAGTCACTTAATTGAATTTGGGTCAAGTGGATGTGTCTTTCACCCCCTTCCCTTTACCTTTCAATTTGTTCTGCTGAGGAACTGCTGATAAATCAGTTCTGACCAAGATTACCATTATGCCCATGGGTTTAGATGTAATAATTTATGTAGTCTAGCAGCACCATGTAAAAACTCATTTTAATTTCTAGGTTTCTTAATCATTATTTAAATGAAGATGAATATCATTTAAATTCTCATCAATCAACTTAAAACATGTTTCATACAAAGAAAAATGCATCTGTATTCATTTATAATACATAAAAAGGATGGGTTTTTGTTAATTATTTTATTTCCTGTATGGGAGAACTCTTAATCTAAGGACAGTAGCTTTTCCTGCTGCAAACATTTTTTTTGTATCATTACAATTGGCACTACTTATGCCTGTCTTATGTATGAAGGCACAATCGCCACCTTCTTCAGTACTGAACCTGGAACAAAACAAAGACATTAATTATTTATTTACTGGAACTCATGAGAAATAACTGAGCAAAGCCTCAAAAACAGATTGTAAGCTTTGTTAGCCCTGTTTCTAAAACAGGTGCAATGTGGAAAGAGTAGAGGAAGTGAAATAAGCTGTTGCTCTCCTTGTATCTTTCTCCAAACTTCACCTCAGGACCCTAACGGTAGGAAGAAAAGGATACTATGGTACTTCAGTGCCTAACAACACAGTCCTGGAACTTTATGCTGTTCAGATTATAGCAAACATTGTAAATCATTTTGTGAGGGATTGGACTTTTCCCTTTATACTGTAGAATAAACATTGATAAATCAATTTAGCCATTTAGAAATTATAAAGAGGGGGAGTATAACTGACATTTCACTGAACATACCTTTCATATATTATAAAATTGGTCTATTAATGCTGAAATAAATGTTCACTTGGCCACTCCTTACCACCATCACTGTAGTGAAATAGGTATTCTTTACTCAATAGATTATGATACACATAATATATTGAGTAATAAATAAAACATATAGAAAATATTTCCTCAATTTACATTTTATGCCATACATATGAACATATTAAATTAAAAATTCAAAATGGGGGAAAATGGAATGGTGAATTGTGATACATTTCTGGTTATATTGTAATTATTTTGAGGAACTTCACAGTACTGGTGTACACGTTCCTAACTTCTAGGATATCTTCAAATTTTTATCCTGCCCATTCCCAAAATATATGTGTATTTTCATGCTTATCCAATCTATAGTGCCAACTAACTGTTATGGGCTGAATTATATGCCACCAAATTTCATACATTAAATACCTAACTCCCAATACCTGAGAATGACACAAATTTGGAGATAAGGTATTTGGTTTTTTTAAAAGAAGTGATTGCGGTAAGACAAGGTCTTTAGGATGTACCCTAATCCAATATGACTGATGTCCCTATAAGAAGAAATAAGTTAGATGCAGACTTGAGTATGTACAGAAGGAAGACCATATGAAGACAAAGTGAGAAGGCAGCTGTCTCTAAGCCAAGAAGAAAGGCCTCAGAAGAAACCAACCTGATCTATTAAAAAACATTCTTGATCCAAGATGGCCGAATAGGAACAGCTCTGAGTGTAGTTCCCAGTGGGAACAACGCAAAGGGTGAGTGATCACCGCATTTCCAAAAGAGTTTTATTGCCCACAGACCAGGAGATTCCAGGCTGAAAAGTGCCATGAGTTTTCAGTGAGGCTCTTTCAGCTGGCGCCATGCGTCTCCACACAAAAACTCACACAAATCTGGGTGGCCATTTCAACTGGCACCTGGAATGCCTGGGAGACAGAGCCACACATTCAACTGAAAAAAAGGGGGCTGAAACAGGGAACCAGGTGATCTGGCTTAGTGGATCCCACCCCCACAAAGATCAGCAATCTGAAACACTCTGGATTGAGAGTTTGGCAGCAAGTGCAGCAGGACCCAAGATGGTGCAGCTCAGTGAGGGGAAGGGTGTCAGCCTTTACTAAGGCAGTCCACCACTACTGAAGCAGTCTGCCATTACTGAGGCAGTATGCCATTATCGAGGCAATCCGCCTTTACTGAGGCAGTCCACCATTACTGAGGCAGTCCGCCATTACTGAGGCAGTCCACCATTACTGAGGCAGTCTGCCATTACTGAGGCAGACTGCCATTACCGAGGCAGTTCTAACTATACCTCTGTAAAAAAAAAAACACAAGGAAGTTCACATAGCAGCTGGGCAGAACCCACAGCAGCTCAGCAACACCTCTGCTGGCAGACTGTGACTAGACTACCTCCTTGCTGGGCAGGGCATCTCTGAAAAAGGCAGCAGCATATCAGGAACTTATAAATAAAGCCCCACCTTCCCAGGACAGAGCACCTGGTAAAAAAAAAGGCGGTTATGAGTTCCGCTGCAGCAGACTTAAATGTACCTTCCCAGCAGCTCTGAATGGAACGATGGAGCTCACAGCTCACTTGAGCTCCTAGAAGGGACAGACTGTCTTCTCAAGCAGCTTCCTGACCGCCATATATCCAAAGGGACAGCTCATAAAGGAGAGCTCAGACTGACATCAGGTGGGTAAACTTCTGGGACAAAGATAACAGAAGAAACCAGTAGCAACCCTTACTATTTTGCAGCTCCCACAGGTGATCCCCAGGGAAGCAGGATCTGGAGTGCACCTCCAGCAGTCCTACAGCAGAGGGGCCTGACTGTTAGAAGGAAAACTAAGAAACAGAAAGAAATAACTTCAATATCAACAAAAAGGACCTCTATTCAGAGACCCCATCCGAAAGTCACCAACTACAAAGACCACAGGTAGATAAATCCACAAAGATGGGAAGAAACAAATGAAAAAAAATTAAAATCACTGAAAACCAGAATGTCTCTCCTCCTCCAAGGTATCACAACTCCTCATCAGCAAGGGAACAAAGCTGAATGGAGAATGAGTCTGATGAATTGACAGAAACAGGCTTCAGAAGGTGGGTAATAACAAACTTCTCTAAGCTAAAAGAACATGTTCTAACCCAATGCAAAGAAACTAAGAACCTTCAAAAAAGGTTAGACAAAATGCTAAAGAGAATACACAGCTTAGAGAAGAATATAAATGACTTGATGGAGCTGAAAAACACAACACGAGAACTTCAGGAAGCATAAGCAAGTTTCAATAGCTGAATTGACTGAGCAGAAGAGAGGATATCAGAGATTGAAGATCAACTCAATGAAATGAAATGAGAAGTCAAGATCAGAGAAAAAAGAGTGAACAGACATGAACAAAGCCTCCAAGAAATATGGGATTATGGGAAAAGACCTAATCTATGTTTGGTAGGTATACCTGAATGTGATGGAGAAAAGGAATCCAAGCTGGAAAACACTCTTCAGGATATCATCCAGGAGAACTTCCCAAAACTAGCAAGGCAGGCCAACATTCAAGTCTAGGAAATACAGAGAACACCGCAAAGATATTCCTCAAGAAGAGCAACCCAAGGCACATAATCATCAGATTCACCAGGGTTGAAATGAAGGAAAAAATCCTAAGGGAAGCCAGCGAGAAAAGTCGGGTTACCCACAAAGGAAAGCCCATCAGACTCACAGCAGATCTCTTGGCAGAAACCCTACAATCCAGAAGAGAGTAGATGCCAATATTCAACGTCCTTAAAGAAAAGAACTTTCAACCTAAAATTTCATATCCAGCCAAACTAAGCTTCATAAGTGAAGGAGAAATAAAATGCTTTATGAACAAGCAATTGCAGAGAGATTTCATCACACCAGGCCTGCCTTACAAGAGCTCCTGAAAGAAGCATTAAACATAGAAAGAAGTAACCAGTACAAGCCACTCCAAAAATGTACCAAATGGTAAAGACCATTGACAAAATGAAGAAACTGCGTCAACTAACGGGCAAAACAATCAGCTAGTATCAAAATGGCAGGATCAAATTCATACATAACAATATTAACCTTAAATGTAAATGGGCTAAATGCCCTAATCAAAAGACACAAACTAGCAAATTGGATAAAAAGTCAAAACCCATTAGTGTGCTCTATTCAGGAAACCCATCTCACATGCAAGGACACACATAGGCTCATAATAAAGGGATGAAGGAAGATTTACCAAACAAATGGAGAGCAACAAAAAAAGCAAGAGTTGCAATCCTAGTCTCTGATAAAATAGACTAAACCAACAAAGATCAAAAGAGACAAAGAAGGGCATTACATAATGGTAAAAGGATCAATGCAACAAGAAGAGCTAACTATCCTAAATATATCTGCACCCAATGCAGGAGACACCCAGATACATCAAGCAAGTTCTTAATGACCTACAAAGAGACAGACTCCCATGCAATAATAGTGGGAGACCTTAACACTCCACTGTCACTATTAGACAGATCAATGAGATAGAAAATCAACAAGGATATTCAGGACTTGAAATCAGATCTGGACCAAGTGGACCTAATCAAAATTTATAGAACTTTCCACCCCAAATCCACAGAATATACATTCTTCTCAGCATCACATTGCACCTACTCTAAAATGGACCACATTATTGGAAGTAAATCACTCCTCAGCAAATGCAAAAAATGGAAATCATAAGAAACAGTCTATCAGACCATAGTGCAATCAAATTAGAATTCAGGATTAAGAAACTAACTCAGAGCCACACAACTTCATCTAAACTGAACAACTGGCTCTTGAATGTTGACTGGATAGACAATTAAATGAAGGTAGAAATAAAGGTGTTCTTTGAAACCAAGGAGAATGAATATATGATGTACCAGAATCTCTGGGACACATTTAAAGCAGTGTCTAGAGGGAAAATTATAGCAATAAATGACCTCATGAGAAGCAAGGAAAAACCTAAAATCAACATACTGTCATCAAAATTGAAAGAGCTAGAGAAGCATGATCAAAAAATCTCAAAAGCTAGCAGAAGACAAGAAATAACTAAGATCAGAGCAGACCTGAAGGAGATAGAGACAAAAAACCTTTCAAAAAATCAGTAAATCCAGGAGCTGGTTTTTCAAAAAGGTCAACAAAATATACAGACCATTAGCCAGATTAACAAAAAAGAAAAGAGAGAAGAATAAAATAGATGCAATAAAAAATAATAAAGGCGATATCACCACCGATTCCACAGAAATAGGAATTACCATCAGAGGTTACTACAAACAACTCTATGCACATAAACCAGTAAACCTGGTAGAAATGGATAAATTCCTGGACAACTTGCATCTTGCCAAGCCTAAACCAGGAAAAAGTTGAAACTCTGAGTAGACCAATAACAAGATCTGAAGTCAAGGCAGCAATTAATAGCCTACCAACCGAAAAAAGCCCAGGTCCAGATGGGTTCACAGCCAAATTCTACCAGATGTATAAAGAGGAGCTGGTACCATTCCTTCTGAAACTATTCCAAACAATACAAAAAGAGGGAATCCTTCCCAAATCATTTTATGAGACCAACATCATCCTAATACCGAAACCCAGCAGAGACTCAACAAAAAAAGAAAAGTTCAGGCCAGTATCCATGATGAACATAGATGCAAATATCTTCAATAAAATACTGGCAAATCAATTGCAACAGCACATCAAAAAGCTTATCTGTCACAATCAAGTAGGCTTCATCTCGGGGATGCAAGCCTGGTTCAACATACACAAGTCTATAAATGTAATTCACCACATAAACAGAACCAAAGACAAAAACCACATAATTTATCTCAATAGATGAAGAGAAGACCTTCAACAAAATTCAACAGCCCTTTATGCTAAAAACTCTCAATAAACTAGATATCGACAGAACTTATCTCAAAATAATAAAAGCTATGTACAACAAACCCACAGCTATACAATACTGAATGGGCAAAAACTGGAAGCATTCCCTTTGAAATCTGACACTAGACAAGGATGTCCTCTCTCACCACTCCTATTCAATATAGTATTGGAAGTTCTAGCCAGAGTAATCAGGAAGAAAATGAAATAAAGAGTATTCAATTAGGAAAGGAGGAAGTCAAATTGTCTCCATTCACAGACGACATAATTGTATATTTAGAAGACTCCATCGTCTCAGCCCAAAATCTCCTTAAACTGATAAGCAACTTCAGCAAAGTCTCAAGATAAAAAATCAATGTGCAAAAGTCACAAACATTCCTATACACCAATAACAGACTAAAAGAGAGCCAAATCAAGAGTGAACTCCCATTCACAATTGCTACAAAGATAATAAAGTATGTAGGAATACAACTAACAAAGTATGTAAAGGACCTCTTCAAGAAGAACTACAAACCACTGCTCAAGGAAATAAGAGAGGACACAAACAGATAGAGAAACATTCCATGCTCATGGTTGGGAAGAATCAATATTGTGAAAATGGCCATACTGCCCAGAGTAATTTATAGATTCAATGCTATCCCCATCAAGCTACCTATGACCTTCTTCACAGAACTGGAAAAAAATCATCTTAAACTTCATATGGAACCAAAAGAGAGCTCACATAGCCAAGAAAATCCTAAGCAAAAAGAACAAAGCTAAAAGCATCACACTACCTGACTTCAAACCATACTACAAGTCTACAGTATTCAAAACAGCATGGTACTGGTACCAAAACAGAGATATAGACCAATGGAACAGAATAGACTAATATTCTGGCCTCAGAGGCAACACCACACATCTACAACCATCTGATCTTTGACAAGCCTGACAAAAATAAGCAATGGAGAAAGGATCCCCTGTTTAATAAATGGTGTTGCCAAAACTGGCTAGCCATGTGCAGAAAAAAGAAACTGGCCCTCTTCCTGACACCTTACACTAAAATTAACTCCATATGGATTAGAGACTTAAATAGAAGACCTAACACCATAAAAACCCTAGAAGAAAACCTAGGGAAATCATTCAGGACATAGGCATAGGCAAGGACTTCATGACTTAAACACCAAACGCATTGGCAACAAAAGCCAAAATGAACGAATGGGATCTAATTAAACTCCAGAGCTTCTGTACAGCAAAACAAACAATCATTAGAGTGAACCACCAACCAACAGAATGAGAAAAAATTTCTGCAATCTACCAATCTGACAAATGGCTAATATCCAGAATCTGCAAAGAACTAAAACAGATTAACCAGAAAAAAGCAAACACACCCACCCAATCAAAAGTGGGCAAAGGACATGAACAGACACTTTTCAAAAGAAAACATATATGAGGCCAACAAACATGAAATAATTGTCATCACTGGTCATTGGGGAAATGCAAATCAAAACCACATTAAGATACCACTTCACGCCAGTTAGAATGGTGATCATTAAAAAATCTGGAGACAGATGCTGGAGAAGATGTGGAAAAATAGGAACACTCTTACACTGTTGGTGGGAGTGTAAATTAGTTCAACCATTGTGGAAGACAGTGTGGTGATTCCTCAAGGACCTAGAAATAGAAATTCCATTTGACCCAGCAATCCCATTGCTGGGTATATACCCAAAGGATTATAAATTGTTCTATTATAAAGACACATGCACAAGTATGTTCATTGTAGCACTGTTTACAATAGCAAAGACCTGGAATCAATCCAAATGCCCATCGATGATAGACTGGACAAGGAACATGTAACACATATACACCATGATACTATGCAGCCATAAAATATGATGAGTTCGTGTCCTTTGTAGAGACATGGATGAATCTGGAAACCATTATTCTCAGCAAACTGACACAGGAAAGGAAAATCAAAGACTGCATGTTTTCACTTATAGGCAGGTGCTGAACAATGAGAACACATGGACACAGGGAGTGGCGCATCACACACTGGGGTCTGTTGGGGGGGACTAGGGGAGGGACACGGTGGGTAGGGAGGTTGGAGAGGGATAATATGGGGAGAAATGCCAGATATAGGTGAGGGGGAGATGGAGGCAGCAAACCACATTACCATGTATGTACCTATGCAACAATCCTGCATGATCTGCACATGTACCCAGAACCTAAAGTGCAATAAAAAGTATATTAAAAAATACAAATAAAAAAGAAGGAACTCAACCCTACTAACACCTCAATCCTGGACTTAATGGTCTCCAGAGCTGTCTTTAAGCCACCCTTTCAGTAGCATTTATTACAGCAGGTCTAGCAAATCTGTACACTAATGTTAACTCCTGTCTCATTTTTTGATGGGCCTATATATAATATATAATGCCACATTAAGCTGTTAATATTTTCTTTCAAGAAAATATAATATTATATTTTATAGTCAGAAAGTTTAATCTGTCATACTTTTTTTACATTTTTCAAAGGTAAATATATAATATTGGATATATTATCACTCTCAAATCGTTGTACATTTTTATTCTAAATTGGATGTAAATACACAATAATCAGAAGAAAATTTTCTCAAATTTAGAAACTTCTGCTACTAATATTATTATATTATATGCAACATGTAATGTCTGGCACACAGTGCCACAGAACCAGTATCCATTACAAAGTAGACAGTCAATAAATGGTAACTAGTGGTCATCTTTAGCTCACCAAAGAATATTGAGAACTCAATATAATATGATATTTTCTTGAAAGCAAATATTAACAGCTTAATGTGACTTTATGTGACTTTCTTCACCCTGAAGTTGGAGAACAAAATAGATTCTAAGTATACAATGAATTTCTCAAGCTACAGAATATAAAGAAGTTCTTGAATTTTAAACAAAGGTAAACTGGCAAACATATTCTATTTTTAACATATGCTCCTCCATGTAAGGCCACTAGTGGGTGTGGGAAGTGTAGGCTTCGGTACACTCTGTAATGCTCTCCCATCAATGAAATACCAAAGGAAAAACAGCAACAACAACAACAAAAGGCAAGGCCCCAGGTGGAAAGAGGAAAGAATCAAACTACTTAGACTTGTATCTAGTTTAGGATAAAAGGAACACTTGTGATTCACATGTGGTATATACCAATTCGACATAATACTTAAATATTGGTATGTGATGCCAAACCCTCACTAAAATCCTTAACTTTGAGTATTCTCTTCAGCATCTATTTTTTGAGGGCCTTTTGGAGGGGTGGTGTGGAGGAATCTACGAAGGAAGCCAATTATAGACTCAGAATCTTTACCACGCTTTACACATTTAAGAGTAAATGCACGTTAGTAAGGCTTACCAATTGCTGAATGTAGCTCCATCGGCCCACATCCATGTTTTGTTTGCATTGTGCTTGCTCAGTTCAAACCAATAGGAAGAGGGCCCCAGATAATGCATCAAAAATTCCTTTTACAAAATACAGAGTGCTGTCATATGTCTCTCCTAGTTTTCTTATTCTCACTACCTCCAATGCCGTTATCCTTGTTTAAGTTCATTATTATCTTGCCACAGTTACTGCAAAGACCATGATTCCCTGCTTTTACATTTGCCACCCAGTATGAGATGTGCCAGTCTCATCACAGCAAAGATAATGATTCTTTTACAATTTAAGTCAGATCCTATCACATTTTTCCTTATACTTTGGCAGTATCTCTCTATTTTGCCTGGAGCAAAAACTAAACTCTTTACAATAGCCTGCAAGACCCTACTGATCCACATTCTTCACTCACTCCCTCATTTTAAGTACATTGACTGGCTGCTGCTTTTCTGTTCCTTGAATATTCCAGACATTCACTAGCCTTAAGACACATGCTCCAGCCATTTTCCTTTCCTGGCAAGTTCACTTCCACATAGTCCCTTACCTGCTTCATATCCTTGCTAAAATGCCACCATCTTATTGGGATATAACTTTACCTGCAGTAAACCCACTTGGAGAACTCATTATATCCCTTAATTTGTACTTTTTTGCATAAAACTTACTAACTTCTAACACAAGATATAACTTACATAATTCTTAAGATAATTTTTTATTGCTTATCTCTTCCCCTAAGATGCAAACTCCACAGGGGCAAAGACCTTTGACTCTTTGGTTTCCTAATGTATCACAGCCTAGAAATGTGCCTAGCTATTAAATGAGATTAATATTGCAAAGGAGAAATCTAACCATTTCATTCTGAGAGTTGATCCTGGCCAGAGATCCATAATAACTTCTGCAGTTTTCTTGGCCATTGATCCAAGTTGTTTCATGTTCAGATTGAAAGAAGCAATTATTATTGATTTGGTTCCAGCCTTGTGGGCATACAGTTAAATTCTCTAGGCATGTCTTGTTTCTGAGGTGCCTTGGATTTCCAGCTGAAATTAACAAGTGACAGAGAAAAAGAATAAAGAAAGTATCAGAGGAAGAAAGAATTTGAGCTTGAGTAAAATACTATATAACTCAGACTAACGTGTTTTATTTACATATTCAATTGGAATGACTTAACTTTAAACATCAACTCAAAAAAAATTGAATATCTAGAACAAAACATGAAAGGAATAAGCACTGGAGAATGAGATCTATGCAAAATTTTAAAACTTGATAACAAACTTCCAGAAATTCAGTATCTTCCAGCCATTTTCCCTCCTACCTTTTTATACTACGTGAATTTTATTTATTCATCCATTTCCTTTCCTAGAATTTAGTATGCTCTCTAGGACAACTTGCAGTGTAAATAAACAAATTTTTCTATATTCATAACTTCAGTGAGCTGGTTTCTATCACTGACTTAACTGAAACTAGATTGTCTTTCAAAGACAACATTTCTCCAGAAGGTGGAGCGGTTTCCTTGTCCTTCATGAAACAAGAACCACTGAAAGGGAAAAGAATGCTAAAATTTCTCTGGCTTTTTACTCTCCACTTTTTACTCCTTAACTTACTGCACTATTTAAAGGAAGTTACTTGTTAAGGTATAACCCTGAAAGAAACAAGCTCTAAGAGCACCTCCTACCCACAGCTAAAGTAAATAACCTTCATATTGAAACCTGTGAATGGGAAAATCCTCAATGAGAAGGATCAACTAGCAATATGTTTCTGTATAGGTGAGACCTGGTATAAGAGTGGAGTGAAAAAATCAAGTTATCAAAATTATTTGAAAGTGTTATGTTCAAAATTATTTTAAAATGTCAAGCTCAAATCAGTAACCAATATTAAAATCAAGTACATGGTTCAAAACTTGGGTCCCCGTAAAGCCAGTTTTCTCATTTATTCACTAATTCGTTTATTCTTTCATTTATGCATTCAACAACTACCGGTTGAGCACCTACCACGTGGTAGACATTTTTGTGGAGATGAAGGAGAAGGTATAAATTACTCATAAATGGCAGCGAAAGAATTAACGCACTAGGGAAATGAAATACAATTGCCAGTTTGCCACCCGACTTCTTTGTAACTCCCTCATAACTACACCTGGAGTGATTCTCTGACATGTATGTTCTTTCTAAGGTGATCTTTCATAAATGCCTACTTGACTTTACAATTCAGCACAAGTATTTCTCCCTTCATTAAAGCCTTACTTGACTACAAGAGCCTAACTTATAATCTCTTCTGCTTTGACTAGAACATAGTTCTATCTAGCAATTATTTCTTTTGTGTTACAGTTGTTCACTTACATGCTTCTTTACTCAGTTCAAGATAAATTACTTTAATACTATTTATTCATTGTTATCATCAGCGTCTAGCACTATGCCTGAAGCTTGATACATATTTACTAAAAGACTAATCATTCTAGAAGGTGAAGCAGGTGACTAACTTTGAAGAGCAATTGGGTGCTCTGTCTTGGAGAATACATTTGCTTCCAAATTGTTCTATATTAAGGAAGAAAAGACTAGTTATTGGTATTCAACTGAATCAATAATACAATTAATAATTTTAGTAGAAAGTGTTCACTTACATTTTCTGGGAAATCCGAAAATCCCCCAAAGAAGAAAAACAATGCCTCCACAAATCAAAATTGAGATGACCATTATTATTCTTTTTATTATACCTAAGAAAAATACGTCATTGCTTATCTTCCAAAGAGAAACACGTCATTGCTTATCTTTCAGAGAGAAACAAGCAAACAAAAAACCCAGCACGTTTACTCTTTTCTCTATCTTCTATGTGTTCTACTGTTCACAATTCATCAATTAGTATATTAGAAAAATGAGAAGGGGAACGAAGATCTAACTTTTGAAACTCAGGGGGCTCAAAGGTGCTTTGGTTCCACTTCCCTGTGCTATTTGGGAGAACTATGTTACTCATTCTTCTGCCCTGCTTCCAGAACAGAAAACCAACAGTTTCCTCGTAGGGCCTTTTAATGAAATGCTGCCTTTTCCAAGGGAAAATTCCGAGTATTTTAAATAAATACTGTCTTTCCCGATATGGGGGAGAAGGCTGGAATCGCCATTTTTTATTATTATTATTATTATTGGAGTCTGTGTTTTATTAATGAAAACTGCTTGTATTTAAGACCTATATTATGGCCGCTATCCTTCACCCTGCTGTTCCCTCCCAATGCTAAGGGTGCAAGCTGGGATCAAGAAAAGATGCAAGAATTATCACACAACCTCACCCACCTGGCGTGAAGGTCTTCTGCACCACAACCTCCATCCCATCCTTATTCTTCATCCCTTCTCCCTCCATCTCCCACCCTCATGCAGAAGGCTCTTCCTTCTGTGTGTGATCACAGAGGTTGGAATAATCCTACTGGTGAAATGCAAATTGGTAATTCTATTTGGTGAGTGCAAACCGCAGGATACTGAGGACCCGCTGTTTCTGAGGGGTAGTGCGGGAGCAAGACTGTAGGAGAAACAGCGCCGCAAGCTGGCATCCTCCCTTTAGGCCTGCAGATTGGACTTTGGCCAGATGGTCCCCATGGGCGTGCCATTTGCCTTCTCTGACCTTTGTAGTGCGGTGGGGGGTGGGGGCGGAATTCAGTAACGGCAGCCGGCATGCACCAGCAGTACTTCTGCCCCGGCAGCGATGCCTCCGCAGCCCATGACTGGCTAGGGCACAGCGATAACTGAGCATTCAACCTAATGGGCACCTCGCCTCCCACCTGCTTACTACACAGAACAGAGAACGGGGAATCCCCTACCCGCCCTTTTTGGGCTTCTTTATATTGTCTCCCTAAAAATCTCAGATCGGACAAAGTTATGTAACATAAATTGCCTGCACTGGAAAGTATACACATTCCCTCACACCATAAGGCAGATCTGCCCCCATTTTCTGATTTTTAATAACTTTTTTCTGTTCTGTGTTTTTAACTATTGTGTTCTAAATTTACCTGTGGAGTGTTTAGTAAAATTTGGGAAAACAAAGCTATTGTTTTTACATGTTTTCATAGGAACTAATGAAAGCTTGTTTCATACACAGTTTTTATTTTGCACAGCAGTGTATGAAGATAAAAATTACTGCAGAATCTGAAATCGCACCAAGCTATTTTAATAATTAATAGAGAACTATGACTTTTCCTTTATCCTCTTTTCCTAATTGAAAATTCTC
This sequence comes from Alouatta palliata, assembly GCA_004027835.1. Classification (NCBI taxonomy): domain Eukaryota; kingdom Metazoa; phylum Chordata; class Mammalia; order Primates; family Atelidae; genus Alouatta; species Alouatta palliata. Next base: position 120,680 of record PVKV010004572.1, read on the forward strand.
TTCCTTTCACTCATAAACGTGTAGGGAACGTGTAGGGAAATGTGAAAAACAATAGAATTCATATTTTTAAACTATGTTGCTATTAAAACATTAAAAACATTGAGTTTCAAGTGTTTTGCTTAAAAAAAAATAGTATGAATTGAGCACATACTCTTGTATCACAATATGGAACCAGCATATTTTTGATGCCTTCTCAAGCTTTTTTTATTCCTAAATTTGGATAGACTTCCAATATTGTATCCTTTGCCCTTAAAATGTTATGAAACACTTTAAGAGTTCATTTGATATTAAGACTTTTGCTGGAATAACTTTCTCTGGGACCTCTTCATTCTTTTCATCACAACCACTTGACTTATTTTTGTCAATGAATTTGCCTTCACTAAATTCCTCTGGTTGCATTATCTAGAGACTCTTCAAAAGGTGGAGTATTAATAACCCTATCAACAGCTGTACTTCTCTAACTTCATGTATCTTCTAGCTGATTTTCCCTTCCAGCATCATCATTTTTGCTGCACTTTGTGTTGCTAACCAATTTCCTGTTTCACTTATCTTCCTCTTCCTGTCCTCGTGTTTCAAATTTCCTTTGAAATTTGTCACGTAGTGACAAACCCATGTGACATTTACAAAACAACAGGTAACTGATAACGTGAAGAATAAGGTATATACACATAGAATATATGCTTATACACGCACATGTGTTTGTCTGTATGTTTATATGTATTTATATATACATACATGTATATACTGAGACTCTGTCTCAAATAACAGATGCACAGTGACCAATGAATCATTGACAGACTTGGAAAGAAGTTATGTGATTGGTCATTAATCATAATACAAACCTGTTATGTATACAGTGATTCATGAACTGAAAAACTAGCATAGAAGTTTCCACTTTATATAATTACTCACAGTAAATATAGTACAAATATAGGTAAGTATGCTTAAAGAATTAAATTGTGCTTTTGGGGGATTATTTAATTAAACTGTGGAAAGTGAAGTTTATGCATATTAGAACCATGCAAAGTAAAGCGTATACACACACCCTACTCCCCACAGACATTCTCTTAAAAATATGCATATACAGCCAGGCGCAGTGACTCACACCTGTAATCCCAGTACTTTGGGAGGCCGAGGTGAGCAGATTACCTGAGGTCAGGAGTTCAAGGCCAGCCTAGTCAACATGGTCAAACCCTGTCTCTACTAAAAATACAAAAATTAGCCAGGCATGGTGGTGGGTGCCTGTAATCCCAGTTACTTGGGAGGCTGGGGCAGGAGTATCACTTGAACCTGGGAGGCCAAGGTTGCAGTGAGCTGAGATGGTACCATTGCACTCCAGCCTGAGTGATAGAGCAACACTCTATCTCAGAAAATAAAATAAAAAGTGTGTGTGTGTGTATACATATACAAACAAACACAATAAATAAATAAAATAGGCTGGGCGTGGTGGCTCACACCTGTAATCCCAGCACTTTGGGAGGCCGAGGCGGGTGGATCACGAGGTCAAGAGATCGAGACCATCCTGGTCAACATGGTGAAACCCCGTTTCTATTAAAAATACAAAAATTAGCTGGGCATGGTGGCACGTGCCTGTAGTCCCAGCTACTCAGGAGGCTGAGGCAGGAGAATTGCTTGAACCCAGGAGGCAGAGGTTGCAGTGAGCCGAGATCGCGCCATTGCACTCCAGCCTGGGTAACAAGAGCGAAACTCCATCTCAAAAAAAAATAATAATAAATAAATAAATAAATAAATAAATAAAATAAAATGTGTGTGTATACATATACAAACAAATACATACATATGCAAATACACATGCATGTATAAGCATGTATTCTATGTGTATATACCTTATTCTATACATATGTTATTTATACTTATTTAATGTATTCCTATGACTTCAGTAATCAGTTAGCACCATTTCAAAGCTATAAATAGTAGAAATGTGTTCTCTCACAGTTCTGGAGGCTGGAAGTCTGGAACAAAGAGGCTCTGAGGCAGGACCTGCTCCACACCTCTCTTCTGGCTTCTGGTGGCTGCTGGCAATCCTTAGCAATCCTTACCATGAAGCCGCACCATGCCAGTCTCTGCCTCCATGTGCTTAATGAGTGGAAAATAGTTTCTAGGATTCAACCAGAAGATTTCTCTCATTTTTCATTTACCTTGCCAGAGCATATATTCCTTCTTAAGACGATGACTTTCAACAGGAATAGAAACACTACACCATGATTGGCTTAGATTAAATTCAACCAAATCATTGCAGATAAGATCAACCTGTCCCTCACAGAAGCAAGTATATATATATATATATATATATATATATATATATATATATATAGGAGGTAGGGGGATTGTTTCCTCCTTACAACACTCCCAAGACTTCACTTTCTATACTAGATGTGTGGGGAGAGGGTTTCTCCTCAAATCAATAAATTATCTAGGGCAGGGGGTCCCAACCCCTGGGCCCTGGGCCCATATGGGTTCATGGCCTGTTAGGAACCGGGTTGCACAGCAGAAGGTGAGCGGCAGGCAAGAGAGAAAAGCCTCTTCTGTATTTACAGCCACTTCACATCACTTGTACTACTGCCAGAGCTCCACCTCCTGTCAGATCAGCTGCTGCATTAGATGATTTTAGGAGCGCAAACCCTACTGTGAACTGTGCATGTGAGGGATCTAGGTTGTGTGCTCCATGTGAGAATCTAATGCCTGATGATCTGTCACTGTCTCCCATCACCCCCACATGGGACCATCTAGTTTCAGGAAAACAAGCTCAGAGTTACCACTGATTCTACGTTATGGTGAGTTATATAATTATTTTATTATGTATCACAGTGTAATAATATCAGAAATAAAGTGCAAAATAAATGTAATGTGCTTGAATTATCTTGAAACCATCTTCCCCCACCCCAGGGTCTGTGGAAAAGTTGTCTTCCCCGAAACTGGTCCCTGGTGCTGAAAAAGGCTGGGGACTGCTGAGAAACACTCAATGTTTACCAGTTTATGATATTAATAAAGTGTCCACATGAACATTCAGATAAAAAGATAGTTGGGGGAGGTCTGACAGGGTCCAGAATGCAGGAGCTTCTTGTGGGAGTCGCTCCAGCGTAGAGACCCCCAAGAGTGTCTCCGAAATAATGGAGTTAGACCCCAGAAGCATTTTCCCCCCCTGGAGGCAGTCGAGCTATGGGAAAGTAGGAACTAAGGATGAGAAGTAAAGTAAAAGAACTATTTTGACCTCCTAGTTGCTTACACAATGGTCTGGTGATGGTTATGTGGTGTTACTAAGACATTGTGTTTTATTCTGGTTCCTGCCTTGGACTTGTTTTATGACTCTATTCACCAGGTACTGCTTGAACCCTGTGATTGTTCATGTGATTCTTTAAGATGACTGCTCTTGAAATTTATGGTGGGACTAACCTTTAAAAGAATGATACCCTGTTAAATATAAAACTGTTTCACAATAGGTAAAAAGATGAACACCTGTTTGCTTTACATCGTTTTGTGGTTAGTTTATGATTTTAGTATTGTTCCTCTATTGACTTGGCATTTTATCTACCTTGACAGATTTCTGTGACTTTGTAACTTTCTGTTCTAAGTTGCAACAATGTAGGTTGATGTCAGTATTTGAAAGCTGACAGTATATATTGGGACCCTATGCACAAATAAAATTGCTGTTTAGGTATTTCCTATTCAGCCCTCCAGACCCCACTTCTCTGTCTATCTTTTCTTCCGCACACTCTCTCTTCCAGGTATTGGGACCCTCTTGCTGGCCGAGAGCTCCCCGGCAGACGTGCCGTTCCCGACATTTTGGCGCCCAACGTGGGGCATGGACACGAGAAATAACAGTGACGCTCAATAATCAGTAATAAGTGAGGCTGACAAACTTAAGTATAAAAAAAATAAGTGTTATATATACAATTGTCAAAATTTTAATCTGGAGTAAAACATGGGGCAATTAGAGTCTAAGAAACATGATATGTTTGTACAACTTTTAAGGTCAATAATTAAGTCACATGGTCATGATATTAAACTAAAAACTGTTGAAATATTTTTGCATATTATAAGAAAAATTTGCCCATAGGTCCCAAAAGGTGGTCTTTTAGATAAAACTACATGGACTGTTATTGGTAAAAAAAATTAAACAATTTGTCTTTCATAACAAATCTTTGCCACAATCTAAAGTCTCACTTTCTGTCTGGTCTAAATTACGTAATTGTATTTGTCCACCAAAAGTTTCTCCTCCTATGGCTCCTCCTTGTGCCTCTGCTTCAGCCTTTTCTCCTGTTACTGCACCTTCCGCTTCTTTACAGTCGCCGCCTCTTGTTGCGTCTCCTCCACCAGACCCCCACAATTTAGCAGAGCGTGGAATTGCAAGATATCCACGCCTAAATAATTTTCAGCCTCTGACAGAGGTGTTGGTGGACGAGCCGCGAGCTCAAATAATTCTTCTTCTTGAACTCCAGGGCCGGTAACTTTTACTTTACCCTCTGACCTTACTCGTCAGTTACAAAATTTACTTTCACTTTGTTCTCCTGCTTTCACAACTCAACAGCCACAGTGTTTTCCTGTTCGTGAAAAATCTCCTACGGTTCATAAATTAGTCAGACCTGTGTCTTTGCGCTCAACAACTACAGCTCCTATTTCTCCTTTATCACATACTTTAATGTCTATGAATAAAAAATTTGCTGATTCTGACAATTTGTTTCCAGTTTTGTATCCTTTTATTGAAGTAACTAATACTGATGGTGATGTGGTTTGTACGTATGATCCTATAGCTCCCAAGGTTCTTCGAGAGCTCAAAGAGGCTGTTTCTCAGTATGGTCCTACTGCACCCTATACCCTTACTCTTCTTGACAACCTTGCTGTCACAGCTATGCCTCCTATTGATTGGGGTCTTCTTACTAAAGCTTGCTTATCTGGTGGTGATTTTTTACTGTGGAAAGCTTATTATGAGGATGCTGCGCATGATCAGTCTCAGCACAACCGTACTCATCAGTCTCCTGTGACCATGGATATGCTTATGGGACGGGGTGACTATGAGGATCTTGATGCCCAAATAAATATGCCTAATGAAGCCTTTGATCAGGTAAATAGTCTGGCCATCCAAGCTTGGCGACAGTTGTCATCCTCAGCCTCTAAGACTGAAGAATTGGCTAAAATTAGACAGGGACCTGATGAGCCTTTTCAAGAGTTTGTTTCTCGCTTATTGCAGGCAGTAAGCCGTCAGGTTGGAGATGAGGAAGCTGGCTCAAAACTTGTAAGATGATTGGCTTTTGAAAATGCTAATGCTGCATATCAAGCCGCTATTAGGCCATGGCATAAAAAGGGTCAGTTAAATGATTACATTCGAATGTGCTCTGACATCGGGCCCTCTTATCAGCAAGGGCTCGCCTGTTACATTATATGGATGATTTATTATTGGCTGCTTCTTCAGAGTCTCTTTTGTTCCAGGCTTATGGTTGTTTACAGACTTGTCTTCGTAAAGCAAATTTGGTGATAGCGCCTCATAAAGTTCAAACTGTTACTCCTTACTATTATCTTGGTCGACTTATAGAGTCTAACCAAGTGTCCTTTAAGGTGCCACTGTTATCTACTAGTCATTTGAAAACTTTACATGATTTTCAAAAGTTTTTAGGAGACATTAATTGGATTCGTCCTAGTCTAAAACTTACTACTGGTCAGCTTAAGCCCTTGTTTGATATTTTAAAGGGCTCTTCTAACCCAACTTCTCC